>JAAAKQ030312579.1:0-10004 GCA_010016005.3 Zanna intricata
CAAAACGGCTGAAACTTTGGTGAGTAACTGTCAACAGATGAACAACGAAATTCGAGTGCTGCTATCTTCATGTTGAGATCGTAAACTTTTCAGACCACCCTCGTACATACATGCATAAATTCTCGCTCCACGTCTTTCTCTCCTATATTACATGCTTAGCGTCTCGTGACGATTTTTTATTACAAGTAAGTTATTTTTTTCCATGCAAAGGTGTCTGGCACAACGCACCAAAAAAAGTTTTCACTAGAATGAAATTAAAAAAAAATTATAAGCTTTTATATATAATTATTTACACAGTGAAAACTGTGTTTGTGCCACGGAAATACTCTATTCAACTTTCGAAACAGTAACTTAACTTTAATGTTAAATTGCGCTAAGAAACCGATCCTGGGTCATTATTCATAATGTAATAACAAATTTTACTTAGTGTAGTTTACTCCTAATATCAACCATTCATTTTAACCGTTCCTTCTACTCTTATTTATTTTCTAATTCAAACATATTTCCTTAATCTAATTTATGTTAGATTTCCATGAAGACGGAATCACAAGCGTCGTTATTAGAGATGATTTATCTACTATTTATACAATAAAAAATTAAATTAAATAATTATATAATTATGTATTATAGCTCTATTACATTAAAAATAAATTTTATATATATTATTTTATTGTATCATTAACCATATTAATAAAATTAAAATTAATTTTTTTAAAGAAATCTGTAAATTACTTTAACATTTGTTTAATGGATGCTAGTAGCGGGAGGAAGGTAAATTATAACAATGAAAAGATTTAAAACTTTTGTTATAATACTAACATATTTACATCCTCACTCTCTCTCTCTCTCTCTCTCTCTCTCTCTGACTCTCTATAAACCGAATTTTCCAAACAGTTTTCCAGCTATACCGTAGCATGTAACATGTAGTCTGGAACAGACTTAAGATTGACCACTAATCAGACATGTGGTTAATTGAAATCCGACCGCCGAACACCGGTATCCACAATCTAGTATTTAAAGCCATATAAAAGCAATTGATTTTATAAGGATTTGAATGTGACAATTCGAAAATGAGATGATTTTCACACTTTTCATTTTTTTCATGCTTCTTTATAAACAATTAACATCAATTTTTCAGATACATATAAAAATTTAGTATTTGTAATGTTACATTTTTACACACAATTTCAATAGCAAAAATTTATGGCGATAAAATTTAAACGGTTAAAAAAATATTAATATACTTTCTTTAACAATAAAGGTAAATTAAATATAAAAACTACCAGGGAAATGTTAACCAATTAAACTTTTTAAAACAAATATCTGCAAATAGCACAGAGATAAATATTAATTACTTCGCGAAAATAATAATCATAATCATCCCTAATTCATTACAAGCAATACAGCTGATTTGAATTAACGTTAACTGATCGCTGATTAAATTAACCTCTTGAAACGAAACTATTATAAATTTCCAATCCGCGCGTGACATGTGCTAGTCCGTATCGAAAGACTTCATCGATTCAATAGTCCTTCGGTCCTAATAATCTAACAACTGTGTCGAGTCATTTAGTCAAACAAATCAATCATAGTGACTTTACGAGTACTTACTTATACTTTTACTTATGACATTACTTTTATAAATTCATCTTTTATAAACTCATTTACTTTTATAAGAATATCAGGCTTGGCATCGCCGGGTTTGGTTCGTTTGTGCAGGCGACCTTGGTGGTGTTGTGTCTGATGTGGGCTATGATGTGGCGAGAAGAGAATGTCACGTGAACGTGATTCTTTGGGAGGTATTCCTTTCTGACCCTTTGTGAATGCATGTTGCATGTGTAATGTTGTTGTAGGTCAAGATTTCGATGCTGCGAGCAGCGTTTTAAGTGGGAATTTGATCTCCAATCGATTTGATCGTTGCGTATATGGCATTCAAAGTCACATGGGTAGTTAGATTCATTTAGGAAAGGCGGGAGGTTTCGCGCTTCCGCGCTGCGGTTATATAGTTTTAGGACTACGTGTAGGTCGATCTAAGCCTACGGCGAGGGCGTTTGCTGCTGAGGTACCTTACTCTGCTGCTAAATGTCGACCGCGGCATTTGCATCGGGGACATCCCGACCGAGGCCTGGCTGATGAGTGAGATATGTAATCAGTACGAAGGTCAATAATACGACTCCCGGTAAAGCCCCTCAGGACTAGGAACGGGAGGGGTGGTGTGGTGAAGGAATCGTCATTTGATGGGTGTCTTCCCCTACGGGAGTTGGGATGACCTTGTTGATCTAAAATTTGCAGTAAACGCTGAATTTTTTAGACGATGTAATTTACAAGGATGAGTCAACGTTTCATATCGGTGGCAAGGTAACACTCATAACTGCAGTATATGGGGTAGCGAAAACCTTCATTAAATTTACGGTCCGTTCTTCTTCCAGGAGACGACCGTAAATGATATCTTTATCTGGATCCGCTTCAAAATTGTCTAATTCCTTAGTTAGGCGATAAAATGACCAAGATGGACGCCATTACTATCAGCAAGACAGAGCACCACCTGATTACCGCTTAGAAGTCCGATATTTTCTTGATACTGGATTCCCAGTCCGGTGGATCGATCGTGAAGGTCCAATTGCACGGCTTTTCGCTACCCAGATTTGACTCCGCTAGATTTTTTTCTTGTGGTCTTTTATTAATGACCGGGTTTACGAACCGCCTTTGCCTGCTAATTTTGTTGAGCCAAGACTTCGAATTAACGATGCAGATGCAGAGGTAACCATCGACTTGCTGGCTACAGTCTGGAATGAAATCGACTTCAGATGGATTTCAAACGGAGCCATACTGAACCAAAGTGAATGCTGTGTGACAAACTTCATAGGTTTTGATAGGATAAATGAGACGTCAACCGAATCTTTAAGTTATCTCGATAAATTTGTAAATGCTTTTAAAGTTGTGAAGTCTTTTTTAAACCAGCCCGCATATATAATCTTGTCTCTTTCTTTCACTTCAATATAATAATTAATTGATTAGAAGAACAGTACTTTTCATAGAGTGTATAAGTACAGACCAAACGTTTGATCATTATTTTATTAAATCATAGAGTTAAAGTATATATTTTTTAAACATATGGCTTTTATCATTATAAATGTTTGTTAATTTATTGAATAGATTTGTGCTCAGAATAGACGTTTTCAAGTTATTTGTGTCGATGCAATAGATGTTTGACATTTGTTTAGAATGCAATTTATGAATATGTAATTACTTTTTATGCGGGCAGTCTAGGAAAATTAGAAAAAACTTTCAGATAATAAATGGGCAAATACCAATGCAGGAGATATTTTTGGATAGTTACAAGTTATAAAATTGTTTTTTCTTTTTGAATTTTCTTCATATATGTAAAATTAATACATAAATATGAAAATAACTGAAATTCGATATTTTAAACAGACCGGTAATTAGTCAATTTTATCTTTTTAGGTAACTTATTTACAAATTCCTTGTAATTTTAGTTTATATTACAATAAAGAAATTAATAGCGTAGTTGAAAAAATACATCGTACACGTATGCGCAGGTAAAGCGAATCAAATTTATCTGGAGAATAAATTTCACTGTTAACAAATCGTTCATTGACAACACTGAGAAGACTACAATCGATGCGACTCAACTGTACCGTTCAGAGATCACAGCAAACATACTCACATACAGTTAAACACACTCTTACTACTATCACTAAAAATAAGTTAATACTGTTTTACGCCTATCAATCAGATAATCAAATAGCAGGTGTAGTTGATGGCGAACAAATATACATTTTAACACACTACATGTTACAACTAAAATGCACCGGGGATAACACAAAGTAGTCAGTTCAGAAAATGTTTTGACATTTTTAAATTGTTTAATTAAGAATTTTGTTTTACGCAATGGTTTTATGCATTAAAAGCGAGTCAAAAAACGGTGATAAAACACTTTAAATAAATCTTAAAGACCCAAAAAGCGTTTGATTAGCCGAAATATTTTATCGAGGGAATAGATTCATTTTAAATTTACGTTAATGGTATTGGAAAAAGCCGATAACGTTTTTACGTTAAATCATTTTCGTAAGTAAATAATAATTAGCGTTACTAGTAGGCTATTAAGCAATAAAAATTAATTAAAATAAACCACGATTATAGGAGACAGTCATAATAACACGTAGTCTAAAACGTATTGAGCCTTTTGCGCACGAGTTAGAATTAGTGACCCAAATCTTAGGATATACTCGTACATGCGTCGCAGTAGGTCAGGTCGAACGTTATTTGACAGCTCCCAGTTGAGGTTAGTAGATTTGCCAAAAGTGTTAAAATTTTTACACTCAGACGTAAGGTATTGCACCGTGAAGAGGAGTGAACGTTCCGCAAATTTGCCTAACATTTACAATTTTATTTCGATGAAGGCGCAAATGCTGCGGAGGCCCATGAAAAAATTTGTGTATTTATAGACAAGATATGTTATCAAAAAGCAACAGCCAGAAGATGGTTCAGTCGCTTTGGTTCTTGAAATTTCAATGTCCAATATGCTCCTCACAGTAGGCGACCGACCAAAGAAAAGTGAATGATATTTTTGCCATGATACTCTGGCAAAAATAGAAGACTGGCATGTAAGCAGTCATGACATCACCGATGACCTGAAAATCCATCACCAAACGGTGTTAAATCATTTGGAGAAAGCTGTCTACAAAAAGAAGTTCGACCCTTTAGGTGCCGCATGATCTAACTCAGAAGAATCTAGTCGATAATTTCTCTGTGAATCTCAACTGAAACATAATTAAATCGAACCGTTTCTGAAGGCGATCGAAACTCGATCACGAGTGACGAAAACTGGATAATCTACGACAACAATGTGCGAAAAAGATAATGGTCGAAAGAGAAGAAGATCTGTGACAAAGCCCACACTGAGGCCCATGAAGTTATTGCACCAAGCAATTCAAATGGCATGACTGGTCAAAAGAAAGGCTGTCATATACCACGCAGAAAAGACCAGATCGCATATATATTTAACGATCCGTTAGCACCTAACTGGTAGGTTAAAAATAAAGTTCTTTGCAAATACAAGAAAACTTTAGCAACATCCTCACAGACTTATATACAGAATGTATCACGAGATTCTCCCGATACTTTTATAACTTATTTTACTCTGTGAAAATAATAGAAAAAAGTCAATATAAACATATATCTTAAAATGCTTCGTTTGCGAATTACGACTAGTGAAAAATTTCGCTTGGATTTTTCAGCTACCCTGGTGTAATAAGGTCGTATTGAAATTTTTAGGACGTTAATAAGGGGCAAAAATAAAATTTATGAAAGATCTGTTTTAAGAATTGTATATATATATATATATATATATATATATGTCTGCCTAAACAGTATATAAATAGACATATATTTTGTATATAAGAAATCATTTTTTAATAGCTACAGCAGTAATTGGAATATTAATTAAAAATAAATAATATTCAAATATAGTAATTTAAATTGTCTGATTTAATTCACACGACTGGCGTTTTGTTAGAATTATTTAAAAAAAAAAGATTAAATAAATAAATAACCTTGATTAATTATATTTTTATGGAAAGTTGCTTGCGTACTGCCAATTTCAAGGTCTTCTGCTGCGTAAAGCTTACATCTGCGTATACATTTTTCATTACGACGAAGCGTTTACGAATATTAAATAAGCGTTTGTCACGTAATTAAGTATCAACTTATATTCTTAATACACATTTGAGATAGAAATTGGATTATAAACATAGACTACAGGATAAAAACAATTCAAGAAGATCTCGAAATTAAATAATTTAATATATATATATATATATAAATTTGAATAATTATATAAGAATCTAGAGAAATTGTAATATTTTAAGTAGTTACATTTGAAAAATTATTCTATTTCCATTGATTGTAATGAAGTATCCATTACATTATTACGTATCGTTCGTGCGTAATGCATATGCTGCGTATCGCGTTCCTTTTAAGCACAGAAAATTTAATATAAACTCTCGGTTTAGAGCCTTCATAATTAAACAAACATTTTACTGATGATCCATTTTAACGTCACGATACATCTTTATATCTACAGACAATTAAAAAAAAGTTTTCAAAAAAATATGTTAATCGTTTGTCCGAAATCCAAATAAAATTTTAAAACCTCCTGGAATAAACAGGAAAATCACATAAGGTTGCCCTGCGTTACTGCATCTGTTCTACTTTCCAATGATGCTGATCTGAATAAAATATGGTGCGGATCGGTCGGTCATTCCTTTAGCCTGAGATCACAAAAAATGATATCATCTGTAAAGTTTTCATGAAAATACGATTCTGTATTCCGTTAAGACGGAATAAGATTAGAGAAATTCAAGAAACGGAAAATATACCTCGAAAGATAAAAATACGGTTGAACGGGTAATGCTTTGTTCCATAACCATGTAACGATGAAAAATTGCCAGTACAACACGGTATATAGATAGAGTTAGGTAATGAAAAAAAAAAACTTTATTGGTATACCAATCACTAAAAAAAATGTATCAATTTTTTTTAAATTTTTATTATTTAGAAAACAGATATATTATTGTATACAAAGCGTGGATAATCATTAAACAGTTTCCATTGTAAAAACCGACCCACCTGGTAGATCTTGTAGTAAAACTAATCATCGTATATATTCACGCAAGTGAATATAACTTTTTATAGATACGTGTTTTTATAGGAGCAACTAGGTGGGATGACTGTAAGAGAATCGTACGGGCACACGAAGACGATCACGATTTTACTCCCTGCTGACAAGGCGAAAGCTATTTGTAAGATGGCTAGACTCAAGATTGGCTGGGTCTCTTGCCGGATTTTTCTCGGTGAACACTTAGACCGCTGTTATAGATGTTGGGCACATGGTCATAAAGCCTCCAGGTGTGAGGGGCCAAACAGGAGTCCTGCTTGCTTCTCCTGCGGCAGAGACGGTCATTTCCAGGCTGCAGGCGCCGTGGGGGAGGAGATCTTGGAGCACCCTCGCAAACTGATGGTTAGATTTTTGCTGACTAACGCCAACAGGAGTGTCCTGTTGCATCATCTTGTGGATGTGATTGCGAGGGGACACCGTGCTGGCTTCGTTGTTACAACGAAGCCAAATAAATCCATGGCAGCTAAGGATTTCTGGGTAGCTGATCCGGCTTGTGATGTAACCGTCCGAGACTACTCACGGCGGATTGGGTGGCGACTGCATGCCAAGGAGAACGGTCTTGTGGCTTCTGAACTGTCAGATGCTGTTGTCATAGGGGTTTACATCTCCCCGAACAGTGGACTTGCAGGGTTTATTGAACGCTTGGATGTGTTACAGACGGTTGCGATGTCGACAAACATCAAACTAATTATATTAGGTGATTTTAACGCTGAGGCAGTTGTTGCCGGTAGTAATCACACAAACCACAGAGGTGCTGAATTGTCTGATTTCATTCAAAGAGTTGACCTTCTTTGCTTAAATGACGGTACTCCAACATACAGGGCCCGGGGTCATGCCACGGTTCTTGACCTTGCTATAGTTGATGGGCGGTGGACATGGACTGCTGTTCTTGGAGTGTACTGGATGAAGAAACTGGGTGTGATCACTTGGCTGCCAAGTTGGAGATAACGGAACCGGCCATCCGGGTTCATAGACTAATGAAGCCGGTTAGGTTTCATTTCACGCTGCACAGGAACAAGTTATAGTGAATAGGGTTATTGCCCGAATAGGTCATAGGGGAACAATCTCGCCGGAAATGCTAACGCAATTTATAAGGGCTGAGATGAGCCGTATTGACACAACTAAGAACACTATGAGATCGGTATACTGGTGGAACGACCATATAGCAGGGCTTGGACGGGATGTGCAGGCGAAAAGGCGGGCGGCACAACGAGCGACAAGACGGAATGTAGACGGAGGAGAGGTAGAAAGGCTGACGTATCAGGCAGCGCGTAAGGCACTGAACTATACTATTAAGGCAGCTAAGCGAGAGAAATGGGTGTCACTTTGCAGGGAGCTCGATGCAGATCCTTGGGGACAAGCCTATAAAATTATCACCAAGAAAGTTGGAAGAACTCTGCCGACGTTATCCACACAAGATGCTGTTGCGGCTATGGATAGATTTTTCCCTTGTCGGAAAACTTACGTTGATAGGCCTGACCGACATGAGGAGTTAAATTTTACTTTTGACGAAATAAAGTTCGCTATAGCTAATTTGCGAAATGCAAGCAGTCCCGGACCTGACGGGATATCTGCCTCCATGGTGAAGAGACTATTTCAGAAAGAGGTACGGGGACTCCCGTACCTCTGTGATTCTGTGATTGAAGAATGAGAATGAGTGGATTCTGATCCTGTTTCTGAGGTGAGATGCTATGTTGGCAGCAATGGTGTACAAGATGAAGGTGTGAGTCCGCGTTTGAAACCCCCAGAGACTGAGTTATGCTTAATTGCGGGTCCGGTCTCGGGGTGGAGAAGAATGGAGGGGGGTTTTTTAGTCGGTGAGAGCCCGACACTACCACCTGTGCGGGCGGGTGGTGGCTGGTACAACTTTTTCCTCCACCTACGAAAACCCCCCCCAAAAAAGAAAAAGATACGTGTTTTAACTGCCGGCCTCCATGGCGCGAGTGGTAGCATGCCGGTCTTTCATTCCGAGGTCCCCGGTTCGAATACCGGTCAGGCAAGCAGGCATTTTCACAAACGCTACGAATCATTCACCTCCATCCTTTCATTTTCTGTTTAGCCTCCGGAACTACTGTACGATATTACTTCGGAGGATATGTATGAATTTAAATGAAGTGTACTCTTGTACAATCTCAGCTCAACCACTCCTGAGAAGTGTAGTTAATTGAAACCCAACCACCAAAGAACACTGGTATTCACAATCTAGCATTCAAATCCGTATAAAATATGAATTTTTCTAATGGATTTTTTATTAGATATTTCTTCATCAGCAAATAAAGAAGAAATACCTAACGGTGGTCCCTGAGGTTAAAAAAAAAAGGAAGATGCCCGGTGTTAACTGCCACCGGGCGGATCTAGTGGGTGATGCGACATCGCAAATCAGCTGATTTCAAAGTCGAGAATTATAAGGTTCAAATCCGGGTAAAGGTAGTTTACTTTTATATGGATTTGAATACTAGATCGTGGATACCGGTGTTCTTTGGAAGTTGAGTTTCAATTAACCACACTTCTCAAAAGTGATCGACCTGAGATTGTACAAAGCTACACCTCATTTATCTTCATACATATCATCCTCATTCATCATGTGAAGTACTTACGGTATTTCCGGAGGCTAAACAGAAAAAGAAAGAAAGAAATGTTTTAACTGCAGCGCTGCACGATCTAATACAGATGCAACATTAGTTTGGTTAATAATAAGTTCGATTTGGTTTTTTAATGCGATAAATCATCAGTTGCAATCTAATTGTAAGGGAGAAAATATGATATTTAAAAAGTAGTCTATCTCCTCATTTCTTTTAACATGGCTCTAAAACGAAAAGAATTATTTTTGTACCGACAAGATTTCTTAAACATGATAATGATGGCTTGATATTTTAACTCAGTATCAGAAGTAGAACTCAAATCGCAAGATATTGTTCTGATTTCTATGCTGAAGTAAAAAAGTGCCTACATCTACGATGTGGGCGAACTTTGACGTGACAACGTTACGTGAGATCGATAAATAATAATATTTTTAAAACAATTTAATGGAAATTTAACTTACATCCATAGATAGTAATAACAAAAGAAAGCGAATGCATCGGCACCGGTACAGCATATGATCACAAAATCACAAACATAGATTATTTTGAGGTTAAAATTTCGTATACCAAATAAAAGAAAATGCAGTTGTAGTTGCAAACAATTTCCATGGATAAATGGTTGAAATTAGGTTTAGTATTTGAGACTGCATCTTAGTGTTACAAGTCTGGCAATAATTTAAACACACACTCTTTGAATGATAAATTATGAAAGTTTATATTAT
>JAAAKQ030312601.1:0-10004 GCA_010016005.3 Zanna intricata
CTCCGTTCTGACCCTTTGTGAATGCATGTTGCATGTGTAATGTTGTTGTAGGTTAAGATTTTGATGTTGCGAGCAGCGTTTTGAGTAAGAATTTAATCTCCAATCGATTTGATCGTTGCGTATATGGCATTCAAAGTCACATGGGTAGTTAGATTGATTTAGATTAGGCGTGAGGTTTTGTGCTTCCACACTGCGATTATATAGTTTTAGGGCTACGTGTAGGTCAACCTAAGCCTACGGCGAGGGTGTTTGCTGCTGAGGTATCTTACTCTGATGCTAAATGTCGATCATGGCATTTGCATCGTTGGCATCACGACCAAGGCCTGGCAGATGACTGAGGTATGTAATCAGTATGAAGGTCAATAAGACGACTCCCATAAAGCCCATCATGGCTAGGATCGGGAGGGGTGGTGTGGCGAACAGAATCGTCACTTGGTGGGTTTCTTCCCTTATGAGGGTTGGGATGTTGATGATGGTCGAATGCTCTGTTTTTCTATCAAATTTTCACTTCCACTGCACGCCATGCACCGCGATCTACTGACGCACTGCTGTCACCGCATACCCTCTCCAATCTACATTGTCACTAACAAAAGAGCACCCGTGATCTTTTTTTTACAGTATTGTATGTGCCACTTTTTCTTTTGTTTGTTTTTGTGTGTGTGTGTGTGCATGCACACACACACACACACACAATCAAGTTTGATAACTATGAAAGAAATTTGAACACATAACTTTTTTCAATTTATGCCAACCAATCCAAACATGGGGAGTTACTAATGAAATGTTTCACAAAAAATTAACATATATATGTGTAGCAGTGTTATCAGTTCAATAAAACATTATAGCAATAGGAGATACATATATTAATATCTAAAAGTAATAAAGTATGCTAAAACAGAAATAAACAGAATAAAAAGATCAGTTTTTCTTCGGAGATTCTTTTTACTATATAATAATATCTTTATCATACAATTATAAATATATAATTATAAAGAAGACATCACATCAAGTAAAGACACTTCTAATTCACTGAAGCACATCAAAACTCAACTGCATAAAGTTTAGTTTCACTGTATTTTTTCGGAGTTGTAAGAAGAGTACCAATATATATTTTGAAGATGAAGTTAATCAGATTAAAAATTACACTGATCAACAAAAAATTACTTTTTTTTGTCACAAATTTATATGTACTTATTAGTATTTTTTACACTGAATTTAAAAATGTAACTGGTTTTTCTCCATTACGTAAGGTTTTTAAGTGATGAGTAATTTAATTTTTTTAGTTTTTTTACACATACAATAAAATCCATGCTTACCTAAAAGATGGAAGTGTCAGTTTTCTTGCCATATTTTATTTTTTTTTGTTGTTTTCTATTACAGGTCTATCTCTTTTAAGTGTACCATCAATAGTCTTTTTTTTTCTTTTTTTTTTTTATTGTTTAATCTCCAGAACCACAGTTAAGTATATCTTCAGAGTATGAGATGAATGAATTGTAGCGTGTGTGAAAAATGCCATGTCTGACCGGGATTCGAACCCGGGACCTCCGGATGAAAGGCTGAGATGCTACCACTCGTGCCACGGATGCCGGCACCATCAATAGTCTGCAAGCATGTTTGGACCCCACTTTCTAAGATATTATTTTTCTATAGTTGAAATGTCCTGAAGGAACCGCACCCCATGTTTGCCGCTCACTGCTCCAAGATTTTCTGGGAAAAAATCCAGGTGGGAATGCAAAAAATGGATTTTCAGTGACATATTGCACCCCATGAGTCTGAATGATGTTAAAAAGTCATCTACTATTTCTTTGTAATTCTCTTCCTTAAGATTTCCTAAAAAGTTTTTGCAGACACTCTTGAATGATGTCCAAGCAGATTTCTTGGCCTCATTCAATTGATTGTCAAATTTATTATCTTTTATCTGTTCCTGTATGTGCGGTCCTGAGAATATTCCTTCTTTAATCTTAGTTTCATTGATTCTGAGAAACAAATTTTTTAAATAAGCAAATCCTCACCCATTTTGATCCATAGCTTTGACAAAGTTCTTCATAAGACCAAGTTTTATTTGAAGTGGAGGCAAGTACACTTTTTTTGGATCAATCAACGGTTTGTTTTCAACATTATTTTCTCCAGGATTAAAACATACTCTCTTCGGCCATTCCTTCTTTACGTAGTGATTACACCTGTCTCTACTGTCCCATTCACAGAAAGCAACAATTCTTTGTGTAATCAAGCTGTAATCCCAGTAGAAGTGCAGTAACTTTTAAATCACCACAGATATGCTATTCAAATTGTTTATAGTTTATTTTGTTCTGTAAGAGTTCCATTCTTTCATAAGTTTCTTTCATTTTGGCAGAGTGGGCAAGTGGTATAGACGGAAATTTGTTTCCAATGTGGAGACGTGCACCTTTCATACTATTTTTTGAAGAATCTATAAATAAATGCCATTCCTCTATTTTGTGTTTGTGACCATGGGCTTCCATAAGACAACTACTATTATTACAGAAAACAACTTCATTTTCAATAGAAAAAAAATTCTATTTCTAAATTTAGTAACGTTTGTTTTGTGACGGCGGAGATTCCAATATTTTAATCAGGAGTCCAAAAGTTCAGCTTGACTTTTAGAAAGATTCAAATCTTGAACAAGATCATTAAGATCTTCCTGAGAGAGAAGATGAGGTTCAGAAGTTGAAGCTTGAAATGAAATATCACTAGTTAAATCATCATCATCAGATTTATTTTCTGTTTCATCATCACTTAGTATTATACTTTCAGGAGGTTTTGGCACTGGCAGTTCATCACTGTGAAGAACAGGTCTGATAGCAGATGGTAAGTTAAAGTATTTTATAGTATGTTTTGATTTAGAATTGATACCACAAACACTTGTCAAACAAAAGTAATAATCTGTGCAATGATCTCTTGGTTCTCTCCAGGTCATTGGCACAGCGAATTTAAGGCATCAAGAGCCTTTAACCCATTTTGAAAGAAGAGTGACACAAGTAATGCAACAATAATGAGAGCCTAGGTCTTATCTTGGTCACCAATATTACATCTGAAATAAAGTTCCTAACACGTTTTAATGTATGGAGTAAATATGCACGGTTGATTTTTTAACATTAACTCGCCACAAATGTAACAAAAAAGTCTGGTTTATTTATATAGTTTCTAGGCATTGTGCCATTTGATATTTTAAACAAATAAAAGTTACTTAATTGTAAATTAACAAAGAAATACACAAGTGAACAAATTTAGAGACACATCTGAATGCTTGCTAACCAAAATATGAATGCACAGTGCCTGAAACTGGCAACTCTTATGATTAGCCATGGCTGTGTGACACATTTCTTAATCATCAGACAGCATGAGTCATTGCTGTAAAACATAATTACTGTACTCAGTTATGACTAATTTCTATAAATATCTATTGCAAATAACAATTCTGTTGTACTACAAGTCAACAACAATATTATGTATCCATAATATGTTAATAATGATAAATACAGCATAATGATAAATTGGCCGTAACAACAAAACGAAGGGTGATAGAAAAATTCTGAGAACATTTTTGAAATCAGTGAAAAAAGTAATTTTTAGAATGTCAATTTAGATTGCTTTGCAACAAAAACTTTGTTGACCAGTGTTATTCAATAGTTCTGATTAAATAGTCAGTACTTCAAATTCTATTTATTTATATGCAAATAATTATAGATTGGGTGAACAATTGACATAAATAAAAACCATATTGTACAATCCATATATTTTGTATGGATTTATATATATATATATATGCCATTGTATAGGTATATATTTATTTTAGCATTATTTTAAAACTCTACTTTTTTTTTTTGAAAATGTTTAAATCAATTATGCTAAATACAATAAAAAAAGTCAATAAAAATGTATAATACAAACCAAATGGTTGTTTACTAAACATATGCATGAACCATGATTTGCCAAGCTTTTTAACTACTTCATTATCATGCAAAGGAAATACTCGTGTAACTAGTCCATAGTGAAGACAAGCAGATACTAAAACAAACAACAATAACAATAATAAAAGAATCTCTATCACATATTCTTTATTTTTAAAGACATGTAACACTCAAATTTTTAAGAATTGATGATAATCTTTTACATATTTAATACACACATGTAATAATAATCTAATTTACATTAACCATTAACACTCATTAAATTAATAACAAATCTACATAATAGAATCTAGTTGTAGATAAAGTATAAAAGTTAGTTACAAAAACTCAAAAGTCATTTTATTGTTCTATTGTTCTGATTCTACTCTAGATTCCTTTCCTTTTTCTTAATCTTACCATAACTACTCTATTCTAAAATATCAGTTATCTGTTTTATATATTCTAACCTTTAACTTCCCTTACAGTTTTTATCTGATACACATCCCTCTATTAGCAAATTAAAAACTCCAAATATTACTATAAGGGGCCATAAAATCTAGAACCAATGGCGGTAAAATCCTCTAATTACACATAAGTTACAATACTGATGAAAGATTGCCAGATGATGAAAGATGAAAGGAAAAAGTTTTATGTTACCAACTGAGAGTAAAAAATTTTTAAGTTAATAAGGATAAAAAACGGAATTCAAGCAGTGATAAAAAATGAACTAACATTAATTTACTCTCCAAAACTGATGCAGTGGCAGTAGTAGAGAACTTAACTTCATGTCAGTGTTGCATGATGAAATGGTAACAGACCAAGACATAATCATGATCTAATCAGTGGCCATCCTGAATACTTCATGCAAGTAAAGACAGCAGCTCATTATTTACCAAAAACTATACTGTTAGTTGAATGATATGTATCCTGGACAATGGGTTGGAAGAAGGGATCCCATTGAATAGGAACCTAATCTTAACACACAGACTTAGCTGCTGAGGTAATTATAAAATCTGAGGTGTATGCTATGAAAATCTGGGATCTGCATCTCAGATTTGTGTATAATGCTTCCCACACAAAGTGCATACCCACCTTTTTTTGATCATCTAAATTCATTTCTTTTAATGATTCTGCCACAAACTCCTCACCTCCCCTTTTCATTTTAAAATCTCTTTATTTTTTACTTTATTAACCCACATAATTTGCAGCATCCTTCTGTAATGAAGTCATATTTCAAAGTAGTATATTATATCCTTTCTGATTTCTTTATAGTCTATGTTTCACTATTAATTATTACACTCCTTAGAAATATTTTAAAACTAGTAATATCTATTCTGTACTAAAACTGTGTATCCTTTCTTATGCCAACTACATTTTAACTCTATCTCTTTTCTTAATACTTAAGTCTTCATACTTCTTTTTACTGCATTTTATAACTTTTGTTTATTATCACTTTTTCAAACTGAATTTGCAGACCATACCAGAATTCTTCTAAACCTCTTCTTTTTTTTTTGTTTTTCAACTAAATAAATAAATATCATCAGCATCTTTAGTTTCTTTTTTTCAGTAGTTACTACATTCTCATATTTATCCTTCAATTACACTGCTTCTCTTAATTACAATCTGAGAAGCAAACAGGTTAAAACTTCATTTTTGTATTACTTCTTTGAGTCAAGAGTGCCTTTTTGCATCTTCTACTTTTAAAAGCTAAAATAATCTTACAATCTTCATATAAAAAAACATTATACCAATTCTGTCTGTAACCAATTTGTGGCCACAATACACAGCCTATATCCATCCCTTCAGGATCGTTTTAAAACAAAAATTCAAAAGTTACAACTAAAAAAAAAAAAAAGGTAAAAAAAATGCCTCTTTTTTCATCATTTGGCAACATCAAAGTATATATATACATATAATACAGTGCTTCTCAAATGTATAAGGACACTCAAAAATGAAAAAAAAATAGTATTTATACAATATTATTTATTAATCTTTTCATTTTGAAAAGTATTACAATCAATAATTCATTTCTTATAACACTAGTACTTTGTTGGGCCACCTTCTGGCATGCTTCAACTATGCCAATCAAACTGTCAACCAGAACGCAACGGTATTCCTTGGTAAAGGACTGCCAGATCTCTTGGAGCTCAATCAAAGTTCTGCCCCGTTGCGTGGCTTGCAAATGAGAAGTCTCACTTAGGTTTAAAACTGGAGACCAGGTTGGCTATTGAAGAACTTCTACATTATGGTCGGTTAACTATTTCATTGTCACTCTCGTTTTGTGGCATGGTGCATTGTCTTGTTAGAACAAAAAGTTTTCTCCAAGCAGGTTATTTACTGATGGAAGTATCATCTCCTCCAGCATATTAGTATATTTTATTGAGGTCATGCAGCCATCTACAAAATGCAGCTCTCCTGGACCTTCACTGGTAATGCACCCCAAAACCATTAGGGCACCCTCATGGTTTGGGGGTGCATCTCCATACACCTCCGGTTGAACAGCTGGAACAATGCAAGCGAGCAAAAAATTTTCAGTTCTTGTGCGGCAGACTCTGATCTTCTGTTTTAGAAATAGAAACAGAAACAGTTTGAGAAATAGTTCAAATCTATTCTCCTGAGAAAATACAACACGACGTCAAGCTTTTATCATCCATCCAGAGCATTCTCTGCACCATTCCCAATGCTTCTTATGATGAACAGAGGTTGGTAAGCAGAGGTCTTTGAAGTGCATAGCGAGATACTAGACCAACCTGAAGAAGTCTTCTTGAAACAGTATGGATACTTACAGAAACACCAATTTCACGACTATTTTACTGGCAAGTCCAGCCCTCTGATTTCCTTTACATTTTTGGATAATTATCCTGAAATTATATGGGCTGATTTTTCTAGGCCTACTAGACTTTAGCCTATCAGGAATAGAAACAGTTTCTTTTAGTTTTTTAAAGTTTGTTCAACAAATATTTTACTAATGTTTAAAATGTTAGCAATCTCTCTAAAGTTTTATCTGCCTTGGACAATCCAACAGCCTGCCATTTAACACTTTCACTAACACTATGACGAGGATGTTTATAAAATGAAGAACGATCACTTTTTAACAATTAAACTGCAATTTTCAAATTCTCAAAGAAAATTAACACACATAACTTACAAAACACAAATGGAATAATGTTAAAACTGCTACCAACCTGATGTCCATAAATATCCTCCAATTTTGAAAAACAAATTCATTATGTAAATGACAAAAAACCAGATTTTAATTGCCTTTTTTGAAAAAATTTTGAAATAACCTCTCACTGAATTTAAAAAAAAATCTTTGTTTATAGTTCACAAAACTCACAATAAAAAGTAAAATTTCAAGATTTTAAGCAAGTAATTTTCAAGCAATCTGCTCTTTTCATTTAAAAAGCCATAAATTTTCATTGGGAAAAAATACAAAAATTGTGATAACATGCTCTAAATTAAAGATAGAGATTTAACTTACACAAAAAATGATTTTTTCCTGTACTTCAAAACATATGCATTACATTACACAGATTATCAAAACTGTTAGGCCATAGTCAGAAACAAACTAAATTAGGGGTGTCCTTATACATTTGAGAAACATTATATATACGAGCTTATAATACTGCTGCGATCTTTTCTTCATGAACATCACCTATCAGTTTGTTCATTCAAATTGCTTTTGCTTAATTATAAGATATAACCCTAACAACTACATTTCGAAATATAGATAACTCATAAATCAGTTCATCGTAGATATGTCTTCAAGACGCGATATAATCAGATGTTCCAGTTCAAGATATAAGTAAAAAGGTGTATTTATCATAATCATTTACAGGCAGTCCATGACAGATGCACAAGTATACAGAGGATGCCATCACTTATTTTTGACGACATAATTGTCCAGATCTATTTATTACTTTTCTGGTCAAAATGACAGAAATCAAAATCCTTTTGGAAAGTAACAAGTAAGCTTCTGATCACCATGATGTTATCTCCAGAGTGTTTAAACAAAAGCTTTAAAAATTGATGGATGTTATTGTTTGTCATGAAATTTTTTCAAATGTTTTTTGTTGGATGTACTCCATAGAATGGCAGAAGCAAAGTTTTCTTCATGCGCATATATGGTTATACTGTTATGCACTTGTGGAATCTGAAGCCACTGAAAATTTGCAATGGTACTTGACTAAAATATCAAAAATGTATCATAAAATATCACAGAAGCAACATTTCTAACTGGGAAAAATTTAGGAGAATATGTTTTCATACCAAGGATTCCAATAATTTCAGTCAATTTTCCATTCAATTTGAATGTTAGCAATTTCCTGTAATAATATCATATGCAAGGACTATCAACAAATTACAAGAGACCATAAAACCAGCCCAGTCAACTTTACAAATAAAAATATAATCTTTTCCCTTCCAAAAGAGCTAATAATCTATAATAACATTTAAATTTAACAATATGAATTCATAAATTACAAAAAAAATGATTCATAGTAAAAATAATAATGTACAATTTATTATCAATTAAAAGTAATTAATATTTAATCAGGTCAAATAATAACTAAGAAAATGGTAAAACTTATAAAAAATAGTTACGGTAAATTTTAAAACTATAGAGAGAAAGATTTTTAATTTTTTTTTCTATTTATGCTATGCAATGTGAACTACTTCTGTTACTGCATTAATAATTCAGTAATTCTTTCTAAATAAGACTTTTACAGAATTTAAAAAAAAAATCAGGTAATAAAACAATACTACTCCCTTAACAAAAAGACTCCATTATCCAAGGATATTTTTGTTCCAAAATATTATTATCCTTCCTTTTGTAGAATAGGCATTACATATTTATATTTTTCTTGAGGGAGTGTTTTAAAATCAAGTCATTTAGTCAACAACTATCCCTATGAAATGTTGAAGGACACAAGGTTTGTTGCAAGTTAATCACACTTCCTATGGAATATTACATTGTATGATGGTAAAATAAAATCTCAACATTATGTGTAAATTGAAATGGTGGGCATCTTCAGAATGTAGTACCTAGAACGTTGAACGTTACAAGGCTAGCTAAATAGTATTAAATAAACTGTTAATTTATAATAAAAATTTTTAAAAAATATATACATAAAAAAAGTATTACATTTTTAAAATTACTTCTTTTATTAACTAACCTATGACAAACACAATTTATTAAGGAATATGGCGCAAGCTATGGTATTCTTAATTAAATGGTAATACGATTTTATCAAACATCATTGACTTTTAAATAATCTTAAAATTATAAGTTTTTTTTTAGTTTGCATTATGATAAATTTAAGGTGTTCTGCTTTTTAAATTAAAGTTTAATAAAATTATTCTACAAACCTACATTTATAATATGTTTTACAAAAAAAAAAAACTGAAAACTTAAAAAATTTTAAAAGAAACAGAATACTTACAAATAGATTGTCCCTCATACAAATGAATATTTGGATATCCTGGTATTCTAGTTTCATTTTCTAGAGCACGTATATTTTCAAGTTCATGTCTAACCAAACTTTGTTTTTCTGCCATTGAAAGAATATCAGTAGTAGAATTTTTTCTTGAATTTAAAAATTCATCCATTTCACTAACAGTAAAATCTCTAATAGAACCTTTCCTATCACGCTTTCTTATATCTAATTCTTCAGCTAATTCTAACAACTTATGCGTTGGTGCTGAAATATGAAGCATCAAACCTGCCTAAGAAGAAATTTAAATAAAATTAGAAACAATATTATTCCATAAAATAAAATTTTAACAGTAATAATAGATTAACAATACTCATAATGAATGACAAGTGGGTGAGTGCAAAAATAAAAAAAATTTGTACTCTGAAATTCATGCTTTAAAAAGTTAATCATTTTTTTATGAATTTATCTTAAAAACATAAAAATACAAACACCTCGGTTCTTTAAGAAGTAACAAAAGTAATAAACTTAACATAAGCCATAATTGAAGAAAATTAGTTCACATACAACAAATATCTGGACACTTAAACCTTTTTTTTTTTTTTTTTTTTTATTGTTTAACCTCCGGAACCACAATTAAGTATATCTTCAGAGGGATGAGATG
>JAAAKQ030312612.1:4205-26736 GCA_010016005.3 Zanna intricata
ATATTGGCATTTTTCAATAAATTTAAGTTTATTTTTTATATTTATAATATAACAGACAAGATTTGTCTATATATATAATATTTTTACATATAATTTTAATGGGAGTAATTCTAAATTCCATATGAAATTCATTAAAATGAATCATGTTCAAATTTAAAATAAATAGATTACATGTAATGTACAATGTGACAAAGGAAGGTATTTGGATATATAATTTCAACTAATACACCAGGAACTTGTAAAAATGCATTTCAGTACTTAAAGATACATTTCAAAACAAAAATTAATAAAAAGAAGCATCACATATTGTCAGTACAGAAGAAAATATCTTTAATATTAATTTGTTTCTTAAAATAAACCTTTTTTAGATTTTATAAGGTAATTTTACATTTCTTTTGAGTGTATTCCAAAAATATTTGTTAAGCCCTACATCCTAAACTATCTATTTCATATATTTAACCTGTCTCAATTTACAGGTTTTGCCGCCCAGAATTTTTCCTAATATTAATTAATTATTGATGCTTGAAGATATCACTAAGCCAACTTTTTACAGGATTTTCCTGAAACTCTTCTCAAACTCAAATTAAAATCTTTTATCAAACTACCTAATTTTTAATGTTCTCTTGCAACATCACATATTACCCAATTCAACGATAATATCAAATATTACCTGTCTAAAACTCAGTTTGCAACTGTATGACTGATGTCATAATTTTCTGTAATTCATAATAATTTTAAAATGAGGATGTAAATTAAAAATAATAAATAAAATAAAATAATTAGGAAAATAAAATATATAAATAACAAAATGACCACTTTGAATAAATAATAAAAAAAACTGAATATATTTCTCAAGATATATAAATAAATAAATACATAATTATAATAAAATTAGTACTTGGTGAACATAAACCAGGATGACTATAACAATTTCTATATATTTTATCAATTAATAAATATAATATACAAAATTAATAAATAAATGAATGGATGGGATTCCTGAAAATGATAAATGGTACATTAAACATACAATTAGATGCAGGCTAATAATATAGCTAATATGTATTTTTTTCATATAAAATAGATGATATTACATAACACAAAGCACAGCCTTTTATTTACATGACACTGGATTTATATAATATAGAATGTAAAAATTACTAAATTAACTCGTAAATCAATTATCACCTATAACAGATATCTTAATCAGAATTTGGTAATTGCTATTATCATAATTTTTCTCAGCCATTCTATTTTGCCTGTTGTGAGTTAAGAAACTTTACAGCCTGGATAAGATCTGGATTCCATTTTTACAACAAGCATTAGTATTTGGTACTTCAATATGACAGAGAAACCAGTATTCAGCAGGCAAAAAGTAATGCAGATGTTGAAATTTTTATATAATTTTTAATGAAAATGTCCATTTATCTAATGATTGTAATCCATGATCCACTGTGGTTCTACAGCTCCTGCTTCTTTTTTACGCAACTGCAATGCTGTTGGGCAAACTTGATAAAAACAGATGTACAAAGATATAATTAAAATGTCAGTCCCATGATATTAAATAAGAGATCAAAAAACAAGACAAATCCAAATTACAAATAAAAAAAAAAATATAATGACTTGCTAAAACAATATACTCCTTAACTACTCCTTAAATAAGTAAATGGGTATATTTTTTTAGCCACTTTTTCATAATTTAAAACCACCATATATGAGTAAAGTAAATTTAAATTGTCTGACTAGTTTATAATGTCGTAATTCCATAAAATCCAAAATTAAATTACATTAATTAATAGAATAAATTCCAAAACATAACAGAGTACCAATTAAAAATCAGGTGTAACTTGGAATAAACAAAACATTTAAAAACTTTTTTTGTCTTAACAAGATTAAACTGAGTTATTATACAAAATCAGTACAATCTTAATAACTTACACAATCCTAGTTTCACACATTCCTCATAAAATTTTTTTATAAATCTCTTAACAGCAGATTTCTACAAATATTAGCATGTTTTTCTATAATACAGAATTCTTATATAGTACACAGGAAACTACTTCGTGAAACTAAAAGATTCTTACTTTATTGTATGAAACAGGAAAATATAATATACTTTAGAAAAGGTTTTTACCAGTATACAAGAAATATTAACAGGTATAAATATCAAATAAATAAAAATATAGGAAGTGAAATGATTAATTTAATACTGAAATGAAAATAGCAATGCTAAAGTATTCACTTTAAAAAAAGTCACCAAAACCGATTAAAACTTTCAACACAAATTATATGGTTGACAAAATAATTAAAAATTAGACAACAAATAACTGGATATATTAAAGTTATAATTTAATACTTAATAATAAGCTATAACTATAACTTCATCTTTTATTTTTATCCTCATTAAATAATAACAGCTTCATTTAAAAAAAGAAAATTAACTATCTGTATCTGCTAAACATCAGCTTTAATGGTCCTTAATATAAAAATAACCTCAAGATGGAAATACAAAATCTTCTAATCATCAAACAAGTTCCCTTCTCATAATCATAAAGCAACTATAAAAACTTATTGATTACTAATGATATAAGTTTCAGTCAAGGCCAACCAACACTGCAATGAAAGATGCGTTACAACATTGCAACTGTTTGTAATGGTGTCAGTACAGTGCAATACAAGTTTTGTTAATAATTTTATTATACGTTGTCAATCCCCTTTTAAAAAAATGAAGATTTACATGGGAGAAAAAAAATTTTCCAATTAATTAGAATACACCCACACACTCAAGAAGACTACTTATTAATAAACTCAAAACATTTGGTAAAAAAAAAAATGATTAATACAAGAAAAACACATTTATATAACTGTTGCTTTTAATGACTTCATTAAAATATAATTATAATTACTTAATTACATTTAGGGGAAATAAAATGAAGAAAAATTCTAGTTTTTCATGGGCTTATCCCTTCTCTGAGATTATTCTGGATATAAGTTATACCTTCATCTATATACAAATAATTCAATTACCTAACTATGTTAAAGTAAGTTTCTTTAGCTGAGAAAATGTTATTAACGTACTTTCATGTTGTTTTTCTTAGCTTGCCCATTAATCGGCAAATAGATTATAAGGACTCTGGTAAAACCCTTTTCTTTTTAAGTTTTGGAAATTCTGAACTTAATTGCTGGATTTTCATAAAGGTGGGAATTTTTGGATTTATAAGTTTTAATACATGTATTTATGGGTTTTCTACATTTTAGAGTATTCATACAAAATTAATGTAATTAAGTAAAAATAAAAAAAATATATTGAAAATGAAGAAAAAACTGGTGACAGCTCAAACAAAAATGTTTAGATGTCGCCTTTTAAATATTTTACTTCTAAGTCTGTAAAACACTTTTCTCATAAGACCTGAATAATAAATTAAAACTATTTTATAAGTATTATTTATACATAAAATTTGATAAATCCAATGTCTTGTCATGCATTTACTAGATATAAACATTAAGAACATACAAATGTATTATCCATTTTAAAAAATAATAATTTAAAATATTTTTGATATTTTATAAATAAAAATGACAATTACATTTTATGATACAATTACTTTTTTTATAATACAATAATTAATTTAAACAAAGTAATAATAATCAATAATTTTATAAAATATCAATAAAATTTAATCATCTGATGAACACCATTTTCAACTGTTTGATTTCTTATTTTTGTGGTTTAATGTAAACAATGATCACTGAAAGAAAAAAAGCAACAGGATTAAACATTTTTTACAACATTTATTTCAAAAGCAAACCATTGTAAAAAGATTATTTAATTAATAGTTACCAGTTTCTACAGAGCTTACATCAATCTACAAGCTGAAGTAATTAAAATAAACACATACAGACTACACGTACAAAATACTATTTTTAAGTAGGAAAACTGTGAATTAATAACAGTAAACAGACAATGAATCACAAGAGATCAAATTTGCACCACATCATAGTAAGTAGAATAAAAGTAGCTTTTATTCTACCTTTTACATTGAGGATGAAATGAATTGAACAACATGTAAAAAATGCCAAGTCTGACCTGCATTCAAACCCACAATCTTTCTGATGAAAGATGAAAACCCTATCATCACTCACCATAGATATTTGTTTATGCAAATCATTTTTGAGAAAATTAACTTTGTAACTTTGAAGCAGTAATGTAAAATATATAAATTTTTTTTCATATACACATAACATAGGTAACCATTATAATATTTAACGTATATTCCTAGTTTAGGATATCTTGGTACAGTTCTTAGAAATTCAGTTAATCAGTATCAAGATTTATTTTCAACTCATATTTTAAGACCATTGCATATTTTTAATTATTATACTTGGAAGAGTGTGATACATTATAAAAATAACAAAGTGAGCTTATTAAAAGTGAACTCAATCATCTTCATTTCTGATACCGTATCATTAATTATGATATGACATTGAATGTACAAATTTTGTAACATCACAAAAAAAAGTATTAACAGAAAAAACTCTTTTAATTGAAAAATCAGTTATCTTGATTGGTACCTAAACATGTAACTAATGAATTGAAAAATATGAACAAGCAAAAATATAGTCAAAATTAACAATGAAACATTAAAAATATAAATAAATAAGTGAAAAAAATGTCAAAAAAAGAAGAGAGTGAAACATTCTAAAATTCACTTCTGAAATTTTACATTTTTAGAAAATACAGAAATAATTATTATTTTGTGAAATTTGTCAATAGAAGGATAATATTCCCAAAATATATTGTTTCTTAGAAGAAAATATGGTTTTGTAAATAATATTCAAATAAATCATTTAATAAGACTGTATAAGCTAGAACATAATAAAGAAAATTTCATTTTATTGAGTACATTTTAATCTACTTTCTTTACAGATTGTTAAATGATAAGTATTTATTCTAAGGAGAAAAAATGTTAGGAGAAAAAATTTTTCCTTCCTAATGGCATAACGGTAAATAAACATATTAATGCTAACTAAGCTTTTAAAGCAGTTTGTGATCACAAAAGCCAATACTAGAAAAGTTAAATGAATATTCTGGCTGATGATCATGTATATGCATTATTAACATTCATTGTTACCTCATTTTCAATTAATAATCAACTCTGGAAATTAAAGTGTTTAAGTGAATGCACACTAAGCAAAACATTGAATAAGTGATAATAAAGAACAATGAACAGCTTTTAAGGATGGAAAATATTTGTAAGAATTAACAAGACTTAAGTGTCAAAGTATCACCATCCGACAATAAATTACAAGTATGTAATTCTATAAGTGGCTAAAGGACAGGATTTTATTTATAATTATTTTATATGCTGAAGAAAGAAAAAAAAACATTGTTGTCGTTATTAATCATTTTAACAGTTTGTTGTTTAACCCTAGGAGTGCCAAAGTCGCTTTTAGTGACTCTACGTACTGGTCTGCCGTGCCACAGTCGGCTGAACAGACTTTTAGAAAACGAGCTATTACTAGTCTGTGCTGCTCTCTATTGGGGTTTTTTTTTTTATAATTATTTCAATAGAAAAAATTATACAGAGTCCACTGATGTAAAAGTAACTGCGTTTGATCGAGTAGTAGGCGATTTATAGTATCTTGAATATAAACTCAATTCGGTCGGTTTGTTTAACAGTCGTGTCTGTAGTGCGTGCTTTAGTTTTACGGTCATAAATATTGCTTTTATTATTAATACAGTGATTTAGTGATAATTTGTCTTTTATTTAGAAATTATTAATGTGTTTTTCAAGTGGGCATAGTAATTTTGTTATTTTGAAAATGAGTACCAATGATGATTCGACTTTTATAGATTGTGAAGGAAGTGATTTTGATATTTCTGATTTTTCTACTGAGTCTAGTAGTGATAGTGATGATTCTAATGAAGAATTAATTGCTGAAGAAAGTAAGGTAGGAGAAAATACTGATAATCTCAAATGTTAATGTGCCATCTAATGTCATTGTTATTGAAGTACCTCCTGACAATCAGTTTCCTTCAATGTCTTTTGATGACGTGGATGGCAGTGATTTGCTTTCTTTGTCATCTGAAAATACAGTCCAGACTACCAACAAATTTCAGACACATTAACAAAAGACCAATATCTACCTATAATATCTAGGCCTATATCTACCGGTAATAACAAAGAAATCTGGATCAAAGTTATTCCACCAGAAACCAACCAAAACCACAGTGAAATTCTTTTTTCTGTTCATCATCCTGTACCTAATACTCAGCTTATTCCTCCAAAAAATTTTCCTGCAATTTCTTATTTTTCTGATGTTTGATAATAACTTCTGGTTAACATTAGTGACAGAAACCAATTTGTATGTTGAAATAGCATACAAATTTGCTATAAATTAATTTAAATTGTTACAAATTTTGTAACAAGAAATAGGTAGCATGAGAAAATGGTTAGAAACTCATCCTTCTAGTAGAACTCACAAATGGAACCATAACATCTGTGAAACTCAAAACATGGGTTGCTGTAATGTTGAATATGGGCTTAAACAGAAAAAGAAGAAAATCAACCCACTGGGATACTAAAAGAAGCCAAGTGATGCCTTTCTTTAGTGAGGTAATGGCACGAAATGAGTTTCAGTTGATTGTTATATTCACATTTCAAACAATAATAATTTGATTCCAAGAGGTAATGAAGGGTTTGATCGCTGGTTTAAAGTGAGATTTTTGCTTACTTATTGCAATAAAAAATGGAAGGCCCTCTTTACACCAAATCAAATGGTTTGCATAGACGAAAGCCTAATTGGCATGAAAAATCGTGTTGTAAATATTCAATATATGCCTAATAAATGACACTCACGGTTTGGTATTAAGAAATTTCAATTGTGACAGTTCCAGTGATTATGTCATGCACACTTAACTGTACAGCAGTAAAGGTTTCTTTGCTACTGGAGATCCACTTCGAATGACAAATGCTATAGTGTTATTTTTGACCAGCATTAGCAAACTAGATTGTAAAGGGTATCACCTCATCACAGACAACTTCTAAACCAAAATATCTTTAGTAGAAGAGTTGTATAAAAGGAAAGTTATGATGACAGGGACTGTGAGGTCTAACTCCAGAGGTCTACCCAAAGTCCTAACACAGTATAAATTCCAATCAAAGGGAAAAGCAGTATTTTTTAGAAAAGGATTTCTGTTAGCTTGTGGTTTTAAAGAAAAAAAAACTAAAAAACGGTTTTCATGCTTTCATCTGCTGAACTGGCAAAAATGGAAGTATATAAAATTAAATTTGGCAAAGAAGTGAGAAAACCATCCATCCATGGTACTTACATACAAAAAGCAAAACATGGGTGGCATTGATGTTAAAGACAAAAAGGTCTATCATGTAGCTGCTAACCATGCTACAAGGAGGTACTGGAAAAAAAATTTTCAGAATTTAATTTACGAGGCAGTACTTAATGTGTACATCACCTACTCTGGTAACACAGACAATCCTTTGCCTCGATATGACTTCCTGTAGATATAATTGAGGCAATATGTTACGTCAATAGTGAGGATGATGTACCTCTGAGACTGGACCCCTTGTAAACTTAAGATCTGGTGAGGATTCCAACAAACATTATTTTGCAAAATTTTCAGATAGAAAGGAGAGAAAATGTATTGTCTGTGGTCCAGAAAATAAAAGAAATAGGTCAACATTTTGGTGCCCGGGTTGTAATGTAGGAATTCATCGCAACTGTTGGCCAAAACTGAATCATCATTACCATCCATTAGGTTACAAAAGCAAAAAAATGCCTGAAAATAAAATGAATAAATTATTCATATCCTAATATAAGTAAATGTAAATAAATAATACAACTCTTCATTGAAAAATCTTATGAATTAGTTATGTGTAATATATTTTGTGTTGTGTAGTGAGTAGTGTAGTGTGAATGGTTTTTTACTTGTATTTTTACTAAAAATTACATATTTCAATGAAACTTAGAAAAAAAGGCGTAAAAAACTATAGAAAACAAGTGTATATTTTGGAAAATTCCTGTTATATATGGATAATTCTCTGCGAGTACTCAAATTTCTTTATTTTTTTTTTTGTTTCTTGAATTTGTTAATTTATTGTTACATTAAAAGAACAGAACAACCTCTAATTAATTAAACTGATAATTAGAAAGATCTAATCATTCTGAATAAGGTGATATAAAAAACTTTACCATGCTCCTATAAACAAGAAAGTTGTAAAGCAATAGACAGAAAGCTAATAGCCAGCTAAATTTGAGCTGGCAACAGACATTGAGTACAATGGGCACCTGTAGGGTTAAAAAGAATTTTTAATCAACAGAGATTTCATAAACTCAAAAACTAAAATTTTGTCTATCTCACAGTTTCTAGTTCACTATGAATATTCACAATTTACTTGATAGAGCTGATCACACATTTTTAAATTTAAACTGATGCAGTTTATGTTGAATCATTTTATATTCTTCAATTTAATTACTCTTTCATGCTTCCATTTTCTGTTGACTTAATACATTTTGTACTTCATCAAATAATGAATTGACATTACTATATAAAAACTGGGTTTTTCATAGAAAAGATTTTAAATTAAGTGATATGACAGTTTTTAAGCAGGCATTACATTAATTGTTAATCAGTATTTTATTCAAGGGTTTTGTATTGTGAAAAAGTAATTTACTAATATGTAATCTAAAAGTTATAGTTTCCTGAACAAAAGCTTTGCTTTTTTCAGGAAAATAAGTTGCATTTAAGTCTAATTTTTCTAAAATGGTAGTACACATTCTTCACATGTCACAAAATTCATTAACATCCATCATAATGAATTTTATTGGACATCAGCCTGTTATCGATAAACAGATAACCAAATTTCATTTTATTTATGTTATTGTTATTAAACATGTAAACG
Organism: Zanna intricata; assembly: GCA_010016005.3. Classification (NCBI taxonomy): domain Eukaryota; kingdom Metazoa; phylum Arthropoda; class Insecta; order Hemiptera; family Fulgoridae; genus Zanna; species Zanna intricata. The sequence continues at coordinate 13,127 of JAAAKQ030312612.1, forward strand.
GGTTTACAAATGTAACTATGAATAAATGAACTATACGACATCATATATATTTAAAGCTGAAATTTTTTATGTTTCATTCACAAATATTGATTATTTTTTAAATTTACAACTAATTATAAACAAAGAAATGAAGAATTTTGTTGTGAAGAGTGCAAATTTCTTTTAGAATCTTAAAAAATTATTCTTTAGTTATCTATTAACTATATTTTCTTAAAATAAAACTTGTATAATCTTTTTTTACAGTTCTTTGCTTCAATTAAATGAATGTTTAATCTTTATTTATAAATCTTCATTTTATTTAGTATTCCTGCAAAAAGTAAAGATTATTGCATTTTAAAGTTACTTTATAAACTTATAAAATAATTTATAAATTTCAATAAATTCAGAATTCTGTGCTCAATAAACACAAGTAAATTTTATTTTATTACTTTATTTTTAATGTTTGTAATGTGCCAATTGGAAAAATCCAATAAATTCTAAAAGGTTTTATTGTATGGTAACAAAAAGCAATAGCAAATTAATACTAGGTATAGATAGAATATCTGCAATAGATCTAAAATAAATATCTTACAGGTTCCAAGAGCTGAGTTTAAAATGACAAAAACAAAATGCATAAATTCAAAATTTGCAGAGCACACTGATGTGCTGGAAATTATAATTTTTTTGTGATTGGCACTCATCAGACTATCTAATTCAGATTATTCTAAATCATTTCACAAAAGTGAAGATGGAGGTTTACATGATACTAAACTAAAAATATTTTAATATTATAATAATAAACTAAAGATTCAAATAACATTATAATAATAATTCTAATAATGCATTCACTGGTGACTAGATTCATTCATACAAATTTTGTTTATTGCTCTGCTAATTTGTAGTTTACAAATATTTCCATCAAAATTATTTTTAAAATATCTGAGAATTAAAAACATATCCGTATAGGAAATTATAAACTTTCTTACATAATTAAAATAACACAATTACGATTACCTGGTGTTTAGATCAATGAAGAGGAAACAGTTCATATTGGAGTAATGTTCCAAATTTTAGTATTGCAGTCTTGCCCAACTGATATTAATGTTTCATCATCAACCCAAGCTAAACGAGTAATCTGGCTCTGAGGATGTGCATCTAATGAAACAAGAAAAATAAATAAGATAATAAAAAATACTTATACAAACAAAACAAAGTATAAATTAATTTACATGTATACCATTTACTAAAAAACAAGAAAACCAATTATCAACTTTTGTTCAAACTGATAATACCTAAAGGCAATTGAGAAAGCCTAGTTTTAGATCCCCTCAATTTTTTCAAACTTGTCGTGTATGTATACTATAAACCAATAACTGATGCCACAGTAGATATGAGTAAAAAAATCCACAGCAGACCAGAACTCTCTCTTCAAAACAAAACAATAAACTTTATTTCTTATCATCTGATGGTTTTCTGCAATTTTCATAAAAGTAAATAACAACAATCAAATCCTTGATTAATAAAATAATTTAAAGAAAAAATATTAATTATATTAAAGCACTGAGAAAAGCAATCTTCATATTATTTCATATTACAAATATATATATATGTATGTTTTTTAAAAATTCAAATAATTCATCAACATATTGATGATGTGTGATCTGTGATAATTAAATAAAATATAAACAACTTAACCCATTAACAGATAAAACCTAAAAAAAAAAAAAAAAGCTAATACCAACAGTAGACTTTCATGGAACCCGCATAATCTGTCAGTACACAAATACTATAATTACATAGAATATGTATTAAAGATTATATATAATAAATATTATATTTATTTTTATCATATATATTAGTAACTTTTTTTATATTATTTTATTTGTATAATTGTATTCTAGGAAAAGAATATTACTAATCACATAGTTATTTTCTTGTTATACTTTTGTAAAACTATTATCATACTTTATATTCCGTTTTTTATCAACTTTTTCTAGTTTCATCATAAAATCATTAAATACTACTATCTGTTTTATTTCATCTATTACTTTTTTTGTTTTTTTTATATAAAACAGCTCTATAAAAATCAGGTCTTTATATATATTGTAAAACTATTTGTTGTGGGTGTCTTACAAAATCCACAAAAAACAAGAAATTAAACAAGCTAATAAGGAAAGGTTTATTTTATTAATAGTACAATATATTTCTTACATTAACAAATAATTAGATTTGAGATTTAAGGTTTACAGGTATATAAAATATTTAATTGATTTTGAAAAAGAGCAATAAATAAGTATTAAAAAAAAAGTAATTACTGTAAAACAGCAGGAAGTGGGAAATATGCATATTATCAGCGCAGAAAGTATGTTACTCAGGTTTGGGCTTTACAAAAATAAAGCCATCCACCAAATTTTGAAACAAATTTATTTTCATTTAGATTATTTCATGTTGCAAGATATAACCTTTTTTTTACTAAAAAAAAAATGGTTTTATATTAAGAATGAAAAAATTATGTTTTTTGAGCTTTGCACAATGAATTTGTTTGCTTATTATAAAAATCCCACTAGATTTGTATATCAGCTTCATCATATGATATTGAAAAAAAAAAAGAAAAAATGTAACTAATAAACTGTCAATATATATTTTATAAATATTATTACCAACATCACTAATAAGTAAACTAATAAAAACTTACTCTTAATAATAGTATGTTTCGCAGGTTTTGCAACACTCCATATAATAATAGTTGTGTCTAAACTTCCACTAGCTACTTGTTCTGAATTTGGAGACCAAGCGACACAATTTACTCTTGCATTGTGAAAACCCCATTCTTTATCATGCGCTAACTAAAATATAGTTAAGAGAAAACAATTAGAAAGATTAAGAAAAATACACACTAGGTGGTATAAAGTAAAGAAAAAAAAATTAATTATATTAAAGAGCTTACAGCACTGAGAAAAGCAATCTATATATAATATATATAAAACAAACAAGTCATCTAGAGTAAAATTAGCAATAAGTGGGAAATATGAATTATACAATATATATGCAATATTACTACTATCAGTGCAGAAAGTATGTTTACTCAGGTTTAAGGTCTTTTGAAAATAAAATTGTCTATCAAATTTTGAAACAAATTGTACGAGGCATATTCATAAAGTATTGACTTATATTAAAATATTATTGGTTCTAACTACAGTTTCACACATTCAGGGCCATCTATTGGCTATTTACGAAGCCACCGCAGTTGTTTTGATCCAATAGTTGTTTGCCTACCAGTGAATGCAGATCACAATATCCACAACAATCGTTTCTCCCGCCAGTTGTGAAGTACACATGCGATTCAATTTTTGTGAGCAAAAGGATGTTCAGCTGCTCAAATTCATTGGGAGTTGTGTCTAGTGTATGGACCTACAGTAATGAGTGAAGGAAAGGTTAACAACTTTAAAAATGGCTGCACAAATGTGCATGACAAAGAGTGGAGTGGCAAGCCCAGTATTTAGATCGACAAAATCATTAAAAAAGTGAACTGAAAACTGTGATATGATCAGCAACTGATGATTAGTGCTCTGGCTAATGAATTTCTGCATATTGGATGCACCTCTAACTACACGATTGTCACAGAAAAACTCGGATATCACAAATTGTCTACAAGGTGGGTACTGAAAATGCTCACCAACCAACACACAGAACAAAGAATATGCAATGTGAGTGTTTTTGACCACTATTGACAAAATGGAGATGATTTGTTTTCTCACATTGTTACTGATGACGAGATGTGGATATCTATACCACTCAGAATCAAAACAACAGTCAATGCAGTGGCGCCATTCAAGTTCCCCAAACTGAAAAAGTTTAAGCAATCGCTATACTCTAGTCAAAAAATGTTAGCTAAAGTTTTTTTTGTATGAAAAGGACGTCATTTTGGTTGATTTCATGGAACGTGGATGAATAATTACAGCTGACGTGTACTGAAACACTCACCAAACTGAGATGTGCAATCCAAAATCAATAATATGGCAAAATGTCGTTCGGTGTAATCCTCCTTCACAACTCTGCACGTCCTCACAGTGCTGCCTTAACCAAGAAGAAGATTCAAGATTTTTGTTGGGAACTTTTTGACCACCCTCCATATAGTCCCGACCTTGCACCTAGCAACTAGTTCCTCTTCTTGCATTTGAAAAAGCAACTTGGTGAACAGTTTGAAAACTATGAGGAACTCTCAATATGCTGCTGTCAACCAGTTCAATTCCCGGGCAGCAAACTTCTATGCATAGAGGTTAAATAAATTGGTGCAGTGTTATAAAAAGTGCATAGAACTTAATGGGAATTATATGGAAAAGTGAAGTAGATAAAAATGAATGGCGATCATATGGAAAAGTGAGGTAGATATGTAGTAAACTAAAACTGTAAACCCATGGGGTTGGTCTAGTGGTTAACGCGGCATCGCAAATCTGCTGATTTCAAAGTTGAGAGTTTTAAGGTTCAAATCCTAGTAAAGGTAAAAATTTTTATATGGATTTGAATACTAGATCATGGATACCGGTGTTCTTTAGTGGTTGGGTTTCAATTAACCACAGTTCTCGAGTGGTCGACCTGAGATTGTACAAAGCTACACTTCATTCACATACATACACATCATCCTCTGAAGTAATACCTTACGGTAGTTAGTTAGAGGCTAAACAGTTAAAAGATAAATAAGCTAAAACTGTAGGTAAAATCCTTTTCTCACAAGTTAATTTTTTTAATAACCAAATGGCCCTTACTTTATGAATAAACCTCGTATCATCTTAGATTTTTTATGTTACATTTGATGATATAAAACTTTTTTTTTTATTAGAAAAAAATATGTTATCACAATAAGAATGAATGGGCATGATTTTTTTAGCTTTATGTTGTGCAAGTTGATTTTGTTTGTTATAAAAATCCTATAAGACTGATCACATTCAAACTGTTACACAATTTATTATCTAATCACCTATTAAATTTCAGATAAACAACAGCTTTTTGAGTTGTAAAACCTTTTGATCAACATGGTACATGGATGAGGCAAGATTTGTACCTTCATGTTATTTTTTACTGATAAATATGATATCTTATATTATGTTTTGCTAAAAATATACATTTTGTTAAGAATTCATCACTTAGTAAGGTAACTGAAAGAAAGAGAAATCGGTCTTCAACAATTCAATTCTTTTCCTTTTCAAATAGCCTTTTGGTCCAATGTTGCCAAATAATAAAAATTATAATATAATTACAACAATATGCTGCTACAATTCCTACTAATAAGAGCTGGATTAACTGAAGTTGATTTCAGGTTATTACTTCATGAATCACTATTATTTTATGAGATTATGATTTCTAAAAATCGTACAAATAAAAAAGTATTAATAATTAGCAAAAATAAAAATTATTCAATATCATTTTTTATCATAGAACATGATTTTGGTTCACATACATTGAAATTTATTACATTTTTTTAATCAGATAATACACCATAAACGATTGACTTGTAGTATTAATTTCTGAATACTATCGGTCTTCCTCTGAAAGTGGCAGAAAATAAATGAAATTAAAAATAGGTGATAAAACCTCAAAAATCAACTTAAAAAATTCCTACACTATGAGTAAAATAAAAGCAATCACAGTGTAAAAATAAATTCTCTTAGAATGAAATTAAACTGGAAAATGCTATTAACAATTAGATATATTTAAATAATTCAAGGAGAAAAATGGATAAATTAGATAAATAAGGTGAGAAAGTATTGAAAAGAATAAATAAGACAAAATTTAATGAAGAGGGTAAAAAAACAGGAAAAATCTTAGTTGCAGCACTCCCTATGAAAAAATTGCCTTCCAAAGGATATAGGAGAGAGTAAGAGAGATTGAGGGCTCATTAGGAGCACAAGATATTAGGAAATGAAGGAGCATTCTCTGTAATGAAAAAAATTGAGGATTTTCAGGCTGAATCCCATGAAAGATAAATTCACTAAAGGAGAAAAGAAAAATATTCAGTAACAAAGAATTAATTATCATAAATTTTCCAAACAAATGAAAATATAATTTATTTTCAAAGCCTTGTTGTTATACCAATTTTCAATAATATTGGACTAAAGTGCTTCCATCAGCTTTAAAGTTGAAGTTTTAAGAAGAACTTTTATATTCAATATAAAGGGTCTTGAAATAAAGTATTTAGAAAATTTGAAAAAATTAGGTTTGCTTCAGAAATGTATAAAAAATATCTATACTATTGTAAATAATACCAAACCCATACCAGTGTATGTATGAACTATAAATCCACATACCAAATAGTGACATAACACATTTACATTCAGGTCTAGTCAGGTATTATGTCACATCTAGAGTCAGAAAATATATTTATTTGAATGTAAAAAAAAAGAAAGAAAATAGTTTTGCAAGATGCAAGAGAATTTTGATAGCAAATTCTATGATGTCTTCATGCAAATGTAAGTGGAGGTGTATCTGTTTCTAAAACAGGTGTGAGTACATTTGGTAATTTTCTTATTGATTAGTCCTTACTCCTCCTGCTGGACTAAGAACTTAACTGTGAATCAATATTAATTCCTCTTATGCATATTTTTAGATCAGTAAAAATAATATGGCTCATAATAATTTTAGAAAAATTATTTATATATAATAAAAATAAACCAGAAATCTATGTTAACAATTGATATTTTATTATTAATATTATTGCCAACCTATAGAGAAGATTGGTAGCAAACATCTTTCTTCAAAGGTGCTGAGTTCAAATTCTAGTAGGGTTGGCATAAAATTCATTTACGTTCTATATATATATATATATCTATGAAAAACATAAATGGTAATTTTAAATACTATTTTACAAAACAATGACAATACGAGCAGTTATCATGTATCAAGTGAGATTAATAGACTTATTTATAACAGATAAGTTTTATAACTTAATTGGCTTACAGTATTTTTAATATTAATAGAATTTTTAAACAATAGTAACGTAACAAAACAATGCATGTTATAAACATTATTTACTACCTATTGAAACAATAATCCTAACTACCTACAAATATTTTTCACTTCCCAGTATCCTTTTAGTAGCAATGATATCACCAACAACTAATAAGTAGATTTTTAGATTCATGTTGGGTTTCATCTAAAAAAATTTTCTAAAAATGATATTTTCATTTTAAGTACTAGGACTGTTTTTTTTCCAACCTCTAATGAGCTATAAAAAAAGGGGCAAACTGAATAACAAAATGTTTTTATTACTAGAAGTTGAGTAGTATCTAATTTATTTTTCTACATAATTTCCAAAACAATTGAGGTATTTGTCATATTGTGACACCAGCTTTCTGATGCCCTCTTCAAAGAAGTTTGCCACTAATGAAGTAAGGTATGTCTTGACAGCCTCCTGAAGTTCTTTGTTGGTAGCCCAACCATACCTTCAATTCAATCATGCTTTCAATTCTTAAAAAAGGTAAGAATTGTTAGACGCTAGGTCTGGACTATAAGATGGATGGTAGAAAACTTCTCACTTGAATTGTTTGAGAAGGTCTTGCGTCATGTTGACACAGTGCAGTCATGCATTGTCATGGATTAAAACCATGCCGGACAACAGCATGCCTCTTCGTTTGTTCTGGATCGTTCTACAGAGGCAACGTAAAGATAAACAATAAACTTCCTTTGTTATTGTTGTCCTCAGCTTCATAAAGTCCACCAACAGGACACCTTTATGGTCCCAAAAAACTGTGGCCATTATTCTCCAATTGTTCAGTTTTGTTTGAAGTTTTTCAGCTTGTTTAGAGAAGAAGTGTGCATCCATTGCTTAGACTTTTTGTTCTTTGCTTTCTGATAATCATACTTGATCCAAGCCTGATCACCAGTAACAATAGACTTTAAAAACTCTTCCCCCTCATCATCATAATGTGTGAGAAACATTATGGCTGATGCCTTAATATATTCCGGTATCCTAGGTCTTTGTTCACAATTGTGTACAGAGAAAACCTTGAAATTTCTGCAGAAAGTTCATTTATTGTAAACCTCAATTTATTACAGACAAAATCATCAATATGCTCTATCAGACGTACAATAGTGACAGACTTGCGTCCTTGCCCACAATCATGAGCATCTGTTCACCCTTCTTTAAATTTCCTACACCATTCCTGTATACTACCATCACTCATAAAGTTTTCATCATACACTAGGCTCATTCTGCAATGGATTTCAGCAGGGCTACATCCTTTTGCTTGCAGAAAACATATCACACTTCACTACTCACACTTGGTAGAAGCATCAATTGTAGCGGCTATATTTAATTGCTCATAGCTCAGCTCAGACTGATATAATAGAGCTGGATTGGCAGAGGTTGTGGTGGGGAAGCAGCACTACAGTACAACGCGTAGACCTGGATTCCATCTACCTCTTAATTACTTAGGTGTAGGATCAGAGGTTATAAAAAAAGAACAGCCCTCACATAATTATAGTACATAATAAAAAAAAAATGTTATAATTTTTTGTAATTTTTAATAACATTCCTAACGCTTTTTTTTTAAAAAACCTGCAACTTTTCACCTACAAGTAATGTGTGTTCAAGAACTGAAATCTACAGATAATGCTGAAAGGTTAAATTACTGTCAGTGGTTTAAAAATTTTATTGATAAAATTTCTACAAATATCCTTGACATTACATTTTTACAGATACAGCAAGGTTTCATCAGGTAGGGTATATTAATTCACAAAATAAACAATCGTGTATTTTGTGAATTTTTGTGTACGAAATACATGAAACTAACTCCCATAAATTACATGAACAATCTTTAAATAAAATGAAAATTGGAATCTGGATTGACATGAGCAGAATGTAGTTTATGGGTCCAACCTTTTATGAAAATACAGTTAGTTAATATCATTATTGTGCTGTTTTAATAATTCCATTAATCAGTTAATAGAAATATAAATCAATCACGGTTGGTGCCAACTAGATGGCGCCACAGCGCACACAGCTAAAAGGTAGATGACTTTTTGACAAAATCTTTTTGACAGTAAAACAAGCAATGTATCATAACAGACCATGCATGATTGATGACATAAAAACCGCAATAATGGCTTACGTACAAGACATTTCAGTATATTAGCTGGTTAAGTGTTTGAAAACAAATTGAAACATATGCAATGTTGCATGTATTGACGTAAGAGGAGGAGGAGGTCATTTTCAATACTTTTTATAAACTATTTCAGTTAATGTAATATTTGTTTCTATAAAATAATGAAATAAAAATAGAAAGTACAAAAATGAAGAAAATTTTGTCATTACATTACCATAGTTCCAGTGCATAGCAATTTTCTGAACATTCTTTATTATGGTTAAACACTTATTGATATTTTTTCTCAACGATATCTAGTTTACTTATGTCTGTCAATTATAAGAAATAATCTCTTCATAAAAAAATTATTGTTTTTACAATGTGAATAGTAATATCATAGGTTCAGTAAGAAAAAAAAGAAACAGAGACAAAGTAGGTGAATTAAAATGTATTTTTTATGCTAAATCTTAAAATGAAACCAATTTTTCTTCATCACTCTCAGATTTTTAGTTATGACCCTTTAAGATATTTAGAAAACTTCTTAAATAATAGAATATAAAAATAATAATTACAATTAAAATTCCTAACTTTATTTTGCAGACATTTATGTTTATCTTAAATTCTTTTATCTTGATTTCCTTTTGTGTTCAGTGAAGTCTTCTCTTTTTATCACCCAGCATGATGCTAGTTTGTCTAAGATTCATATAAAATACATTTTAATTAAAATGTAAAATACATTTTAATACAAATTAATTTTCTTATTTGTGGTTTGATGAGAGTATTCTCTCTCCTAATTTGGCTTCACTTATTGTGAAAAAACCCCAGCTAAATATTTAAAGCAATCTCCATATTAATCTATTGCTATTACAAAAATTGTCAGGCCTAGTTTTATGTCTAGAGGTGGTAAATAATACGATCTATTTTGACAAGGGGAATATTGATAACATTTTCCTTTCCTGGGGTTAACCGATTTCTTTTTGTCCAGTCTCTAACTGCATAGTGATTATCTGTAGCCCGACTATCACATAAACACAAGAAACACGTATAATTTGTAAAGCCAAATATAAATTCAAATTCAGCATATAAGATACTACAAAGAACACTCACTATCTTTTCACTTCCAAATTTTATGTTGACCAGTGTAATTAATATGTTTTACTTATTTATTTTATTAAAAACATTATGTTTAAGAAAGCAAATTATACATTGTATTTCATTCAAAATTTAATGTATTAAATAAACTGCAATTAAAAGTTTAGTACTGAACAGAAAGGGACAATAAAATACATCAAATCAGTCCTGAATGATGGATGATAAAGAAAAATGAACATAAAATTATTTTCACAAAACAGAAAAATATCATTTTAATTTATTTTCCAGTCTATTTAAGGTTGGACTCCCAGAATGATCCTGTTAAATGATAGATTTTTTCAATACAATTTAAAAACATGATTTAATAGGAGTTTCACAATGTATACACAATATAACTAAACAATTTTTGAAACAAAAACAGAAAAAGAAAGTAAAAATTAGAATGGAAATAAACACAAATGCACAAAACTGTACTAACAACATCAAATGAATAACAATTATCACAGTATACTCACTTTCTTCACATGATTTTATAAAATAACAATCCAAGAAAGCAACAAAGATATTACACAACATTAAATGGACATATTACACACAAAATTCATTAAACATACAATATTAGCACAAAATATAATAAAAAAATTATATACAGGGACATTTTAATCTAATTTACTACAAATATTAAACAATTTTAAACAGATAAGATTGCTAACTACTTTGTTATACTTGACTTCATATTACTACTTGGTTATGAATATAAAAAAATTTATTGTGTACTAAATGATACCAACAGGATTTTAAAAAATAGTGTAAATATATTAACACAGAATAATTACACCCAATCCTACCACTAACACACAAGAAGTTAAAACTTTTTGTTGGTGAATCTTGAAATCTTAAAGATACAGATTACATAAAGAATCAGGATTAAGAAAAATATTTTAAAAGGAGCTTAGTAACAGAAATTATCCTGTTTGTGGCTACATTAAAAAAAATCTGGGTATAATGTGTAGTCTATCAGTAGAGCTCTAGTCCAGAGAACTGTGTTATCCATCAACTCTAGTGGAGGCTAGCAAAATTTTGAATCTTTTGATTTTAAAATATCTCATCAAAAACTATTTTTGCTCTATTACAGTACAGGCAATTAAAAAGTTTTATTTTTTTATATGTTTTTTCGTACAACTTGGATTTGGCTGATATTTCTTGATCAAGTGATTTTTGTTTTAATTATTCAGACTTAATATCTTTTCAATAAAATAGAATAGAAAATTTATGAAATATCTGGGAATTTAGTTGTTTTGCATACAATCATGTATATAACTACATTAAATTTTAAAAGGAGAATATAATTCTTCAATGTGTTTTCTTATTTTCTGTTTATTTTATTACAATAAGAGACAGTCAGTTGAAATTATTTGATAAAATTTTATACTTCATCCAATAAATAAATAATGAAATACATTAAACAAAACATAGGTACATAGAATAAGAAAATGTAATTCAATATACACCCTGATCCCCTAAGGAAAGATACCCTCCAACTACCCCCTCTGTACCTTTCCCTGATGGGCTTCACTGGGTCATCTTTTAAACATTGATATATAACATCTCTGTCACCAGGATGCCAGTGTTGCTAATGCTACAAGGGACATTGCCATTGGTGTAACTATTAGTAAAAATAACAAAACACATCTCTAATCAAAGCAAGACTGAAAACTATAGTCGTCGAAGGAACTAAATCGTCTACCTAACTACCCGAAAGGTAAAGTGAGTTCACATGTGACACAAATGTGAAAAAACACTAACGAAAAACTAATAACAAAACAATCAAAACTGAAATAACACTAAAAAAAATTTTTTTTAAATACATCACTAACAAGAAATCATAACAAAACAAAGTATGCAGGAACAAGACCAAGCAGAACCCTAGATTCCCTCTGCAATTCATTTCCTAACCAAACATTGCATAAATTCTGCAACCACAGACCATTCAGCCCAGTCCTTCCAGTTTTTATTGATGTCAAGCATTGCTTCGATGGTATCCAAACGACAAATTACTGCAGTATGCTCCAAATTGTATTTGGCGCACTCATACAACATATAGAAGGTGTCTTCCTACACCCTTGCACTGCAGGCAAAGACCCAAATCCACCAGACATATCCCAGCCAATCTACCCTTAAAGACCCCATGACTGGTAAGAAACCAAGTAATGTACTTGTTAGGGGAAACTCACGAGGTGCCCTGCAAGCTTCTAGTGTCTGGGAACAGATCATGCATGTAGCGCCTATCAAGAGTCTCACACAATCTATCCTGCTATACATCATAACCAAGTTGCTCGATTCTCCGAAATCTTTTCAGAAGTCAACTCACCCAACTTTCTATCACCATACTGCTCCTGTCTCTCAAAGAGCCAGAATATCGACCAGTTTCACTATTGCAATCACCAACATCACCTCCTGTGAAACCATCCAGTAACTAACCATTATTGTTAACAGTAGTAGTCAATAATATATCTCTATAACTACAGAATTTCATCCTATCCGTCCAAACTGGCGCAGTATACAACATAACTGCTATGCACACGTCCTTGTACAGAATTCTTAAGAGTCCTAAAACTGAGATTTCAATTTCAATCCAGAATGACCACACGTCGAATCCCCAAACAGGCACTATAAGCTTTTTCTGCGATGTATTGAAGGTGCCTCTTGAACTGAAATTTCTCATAAAGATACTTCTACACTTGAGAGTCATTTATTTGATGGCTTGAAATTGATAGTCAAAAAAGCCGTTAGTCAACTCTGCCAAACGGCTTTTGAGGAGCATCATTGTGGTCTCCAGGATGAATGTCATCTTATGTTGATGAGCTCACAGCTCAAGCACCCTGCATGCATGAATGGTCCTGACTTGACCTCCCTCCACAAGCATCCTTTAGCCAGCAGGAACCCGTCATCTGCATAGGCCATAACAAGACACCCATTGGGGGAACCTCAGCCACAGAAGAGAGTCAAACTCCACCATCCACAAGAGAGGATCCAACAAACTGCCTTGGGAACAACCCTTAGACAGCATCTTCCCTACTTCATGGCTGCCCTCATGGAGCAATATATCCCAATGGATGAAATACAACACCTACAGTCCATTCTTGCCTTTGTTAATTGGAAAATGGCAGAGGGCCACCATGGATTGCTCCAGATATGTCTAGTAACATCTCCAAAACATATTTAACCTCACATCCCAACCCCCTTATGGGAAGACACCCACCAAGTGGCAATTCCGGCCGGCCGCCACACCACCCCTCCTGTTCCTAGCCCTGATGGGCTTTACCACAAGTCATCTGAATGACCTTCGTACTGATTACATATCTGTCATCAGCCAGGTCTCAGTCAGGATGCCCCCGATTCAAATGCCGCGGTCGACATTTAGCATCAGAGTAAAATACCTCAGCAGCAATCGCCCTC
>JAAAKQ030312613.1:0-10004 GCA_010016005.3 Zanna intricata
GAAACCATAACATTTACCGGTAAATTTGGGTTCCCAGAATTTCGGTGACGTGTTATTTAACGGGAGGAACTGAAAACTGGGTGAAATCTTTCGCTAGCCGTAACTCGCTAACAAAACGTTTTCCGGCATATGTTTATTGGAAACTTTTTTCTTATTTTTAGATAGAAAATCCGTTTCCAAGAGATTGCCGTGCACTTTTGATACACCTGTATATATTTTGACCAAAATTATATATATAATAATTTCGGTCAAGAAAATTGGAAAAAGTCTGTCAGCGGCATTATTAAAAAATATATTTTAAATTTGTAATGGCCATGCTTTCTTGTTTCTTTTATAAAATTAATTGCCATATATATATATATATATATATATAGATCTAGGTTAGAAGTGGAGTTGTAAGTCATTTCCCAATTTACTTTCGCTATAGAAAGATTGCATAACAATCGATTCTGTTTCAGAAGTTTACTTATTTCTCCCATTAAGTTTTATTTATCTTTTCCATTATTCTCTATACTTAAGAATTATAAATTTTTCACTGAAAATATTTACTTTTTCAGAACTTCTGTACTTGCACTTTAATCCTTTTCCTTTAGACTGTCAAGAGTGGAATGTTTTGATGTAGAAGTCCATTTTCAGTGGACACAACAAGGCAAATTACTACCTGAATTAGACAAAATTAAAAAGAAAAATCATTAACAACATCAGATCTGTTTATGCCATGTTCTTATTGCAGAGCCCTTAGAAGATTTGCAATTGTTGCTGGATAGATTGGTGAAGAGTGGGGGACACACACTGAACATTAAGAAAATGAAGTTGATGTCAATCACAAAGTCACAACTACAAGGAGAAAGGCTATGGATACACGGAGAGCCAATATAGAGGGTTTGAAAATATCAGTATTTGGGAAAAATAGTCAATGATAGGAGTGAGTGTAGGGAAGAGATAAGAGCACAAATGGGACAAGCTATAGCTGTATTTAATAAGATGAGGAAAGTGTTATGCAGCAATGACGTCAATATACATCCTAAGATCAGAACGCTTAAATGTTACGTGTTTCTGGTGCTGCTGTACGGAATGGAGGTTAGGATGCTTAAAAAGAATGACGTAAATCGTCTGGAGGCATTTGAGATGCGGGTATATAGAATGGTTCTCAGGATAAGCTGGGTGAGCAGAATAACAAACCAGGAGGAGTTGAAGAGATCGGGAAGGGAGGATAACTTATAAATACGATTAAAATCAGGAAACTGCGATACATGGCGGGACAGAAATATGTATTGTTGCAAATTATAAAAGGGAAGGAGGCAAAAGAAGTATAAGTAGATGACATATTTCCTGACTAAATATCCTAAGATAGTGGTTCAGCAGTAGTCCGATTTTGTTTTGAGGGGGTAACATCAAAAGTAAAGTTTGCCGTGATGATTGCCAACATTCTTAAAGGAGATGACGGCACATAAAGAAGAAGAAAAAGAAAAAAGCATATTTATATAAAGAAGTGTATGTGGCTGATATGAAAACATTTCTATAATGTAAACTAGCCCAGCAATGCTTCGATTGATAGATTTGAATATATATCTAGATTAAATGAACACAATTAAAAGTTTGATAAAACATTAAAAAACCGAACATTACGTGTTATATCACAAAATTTAACCTTCAGTTCATCCCTTTTTTCTTTTTCCCCTTTCATCCCTTCTTCCATTTTTCCCCACACTTAAATCGTTCCAGTAGTGTTTTTAGTCTGCAGCGGAAACACGTATGTACATTGCCTTTTACATATATAGAAGAAGAAAGTCTGTATGTATAACAGTTGTTTCATAAATATCTCAATACAGGTGCCACCTAGCGCCTATAGTTTTTGCAAAAATGTTTCTTTTCACCTAACTGATATATATTCTGAATATGAGGCCAAATGGATATAAATTTTTTTTTTTTAATTATCTTGATCCTAGCACCATCTAACTGGTTCATTTTTTGTAGAGGTATTTCTTTCCATGCAAGTAAAACATATTTTGAATAAGAGCCAAATCGGGCAATAAATATTGATTTCTCAAAATATCTCAATTCCAGCGCCAAGTAGCGGGTTCAAACTAACGCAGAAACCTATATATAAAATTGCACGCGTATTTGAATGCAACATTGTGTCAGAATTTCAAAGCGATAAGTGAAGAACTTTCAAGAGGTTTAAGATCTTGCACAAACGAACATTTACATTTTTACCTATATAAATAGATATAAATGATGAATGAATGTCAGAAGACTGTAAAAATGATTAAAAAAAAAGTCTTATCTATTAATTACTTGAAAAATAATATTTTTAAGTTAATTATAAGTAATAATAAATTTAATTATGATATTTGAATAATGATTTTTTTTTTTCCTTTTTTTGTTTAGAATAAGGTTTCAAGTGGTGGAGTAACTGTCACAACGAAATCCTCAAAGTAAGTAATGATTATGTATCAGGGTAGTAGAGTATAGACCGGATTTTTCTTTAATTTATTTGTTCTGAATGAAAATAAAAAATGTTATTTTTTTGCATAGACTGTAAGATTGTATTGAAAGGTTTCCTAATAAATTTTGTTCAATCCAGTCTAAGTGCTAGCGGCTGCAATGAGGTCTGGCATTGTCATGAAGAAAAATCACATTCTGATTGGCTGATGGTGCCATTTGTTTTTGTAGGTTGTTTTCCACCTTGTTCAAAAGTTGGCAGTAGTATGCACCGTTCACAGTGTGTCGTTTGTGAAGTAAATTGGATGGACAATGTGCCTTTCCAGACCCAAGCGACAATTTTTAGGTCCTTTTAGGATGGATGACTCAGCAGAGGGCTATCTGCCACTCCCTCCCTATCAGGTCTCATTCTTCACCACAACCATGCTGAACTTTCTTCAGTAATGGCTAGGTGCCAGTCTTTCTAATCTTCAGACCAAACTCTGTGATTCTCTTCTTTCTTCTTTAGTATGAACACATGTTTATTCATTTCTTCCCATTGGTGGGGTCCTTCTAGCATATGAAGCACTATATTTCCTGGGGTCAACCATTCCAAGTTGATCTGTCGTCTATACACAGTCCATCTCGCACAAGAAAAAATGGTATGCTCTGGAAACTCTTCAAAAAAGCAGTTTTCACAAAAGGGGGTCCCCCTCTACCAAACCTGTGTTGGTAGTTTGAGAACTCCCCATGACCCGACAAGAATTGTGGGCAAGACAAAAATTTATCTCAATGTGATGTGTATTAATCCAAGGAGTTATACATGGGATTAGTCTTAGTCCAGAGACACTTTCACCTCAGGTGACAGGAGAAGTCCTGTCACCTGTCAATTGCTGTGCCTCCTGTTTTGGCGTTCCCTGAGCACGCCAAAACTGGCCCAGGTACCTATAACCTAAGTTTACAGTTCTTCAGATTGCCTTTAATGTAAGTTACCTAAGAATACAAACTACTTTTAAAAATATTAGTTTTATAAATACAAGGGGCACCTAAATTGCACGTTTTTCTCATTCCATAAACGAATAAAGGTGGTGGTCATTCCTTATCCACGATTTCACTTTGTCCTTCAGTTCATTATCCGTGGTGAATCGAATACTGTTAATATCATTCCCCTAATTGTAGAAAGTGAAAATTGCAGGGTGAGTATGAAGGATGTGGAATAGGTTAAAATTTCAACTTCACAAGAACTTCATAAAAATTAAGTTGCAGTCTTGGGCAAACATTATCGTGTTGCAGAATTATTATTTATTTTATTCAACAATCCATGTCTCTTAAATTGTTACATGTTAGGAATTCATAGTCAATTTGGTTTCTGGGTAGATGGTAAAGAGTATTTTTGGGTTTTTGGAATCCCAGAACAGAGTCAAGAAAATATTTTTTGTAGAGGGTTGTGAATTTTTTTATTGTGATAAACCATAGTGCCAGTATTCTAGGTCTTAATGGTGAACCTGAGTTTCATCGTCTGTCCTTAGTCACGATAATGTTTCATAAGTTGTAACAACATTCCATTCATAGTTCATTTTTTTGTCTGCAGTAAACGCACCAGTATTCATATGATGCAACTGCACCTGACTGCGCGCCACATCCTTTTGGATTGCACGCGTTATGCAACCTTCTGCCGTAAATTTAAATTGCCCAAGACTATTTGTCAAATCCTGGGTAATGACAAGGTTTTAAACCAGATGTTATTATCTCTCCGGCAGATCCATTTGTTACAAAAAATTTAATATGGTTGCTTAGTTTTATTTTCCTTAATGTTTCTGTTATCCGAGAAGGGGCTATTTACATTTGTCTCGGATTTTTTTAATTTTCTTTGCCTGTTTCAAATCTCGCATATACATTTTTTCCTTTTGACTGTGATTTTTAGCTGTAAGTTTTTGTGATTTTTTTTTTAATAAAAGTTTTTGTTTTTAAATATTTTAGATTTTTAAAATATTGTGATAAAATAGAGTGATAACACGCAAGCGTTTTTTGTCCTAAATAAAAGTAAAAAAAAAAAAAAAAAAACATTGTTATTTGTTCTTTTTTATGAGAACAGATTTTATGATAGCCCGATCGTCTGTCTTACTCATTTTTTCAATTTCCTGCTCGGTTGGTGATGTGTTGTGCCGATACAAAGTAATTTGAATCAATTTATCCATCTTCTTTTGTTGCAAAAATCATTCGACAGCTGATCTGGAGGATGAACCGCCGTGGGAAGTTAATATTTGCTTCATCGGCTTCTGATGTGCAAAATTTTATCGATGATGTACTCATAGTACTTTGATCGACAATTTCATCACCACAAACTGCTTTAGATAACAATGAAAGTCGCTAGAGTTTACTTTTTTCACCGTGTGTTGTTTTAGATACGTTGATTTTTAACAGCCGTTCGTAATTCTATGAAACTTGTGCCTGAAGTAAGGGAATGATAATACAAGATAACACCTGTCATTTTTTGCAAAATTTTCTTCTCCTGTTATGTTCCAATGCACATTACATTTCAGTCGCTGTTTGTATTATTTATTTTTAAATTATTACTTTGCGAGACATCCACTACTGAAATTAAAAAACATGCTTTTTGTTTCCATTAATTTTTATATGTATTATTAAGTATTTAAAATTGAAAACAAATGTTACTTATCAAATATCTCTTTCCACGTACATGTACATTCATAATTGTTATAATCTAAAGAATTTTTTTGCAGTTAGACTTTGTCCTGTTTTAGCATAATTGTATATTATTATTGTTTCAGTGTGAATAATTCTGTACTTAGAGATGATCCTACGACATCTGGGTTTTGTAGTAGTAATAGTAGTGCCGGTAATAATATGTCGTCCAATTCTACTGTAATGCGCGATAACACATCTTCAGGTATGAATTTCTGCTCATTATTTTTTTATACTATCTTAAGACTTTATTTTTAGAATATAAATGATTACGCGCAATAGTGACAGTTTGGTGTACTTTTACACTCGTGTAAAACTGAATTAGTTACGACTTTATCCATCAAAGCATCTTAGTTCCACATCCTTTGATTTTAATATTCATTTTAGTAGCGTCTCTACTTTTTGGTTCTGGGTTTTTTGTTGCACTCATAAAATTTATTTTCCGTCATTAAAAACAGTTTGATTTGGGCACCTGTTTTAATCTAGAAAATTATATGACGGAAGAACATGTAAAACAAAAAGTCTTTCGTTCGTTGCAAAAGTGATATCGATACCGACATCGATAAATCGGTAGTATCATACGGGATTGAAACGGCTAATAAGCTTAAAATGAAGTACATATTAGAAACATAAAGAAAGATTTTGAGAAAAATGCGTGGACCAAATAAGACAGGAGAAGGTTATCGATTAAAAATCAAACATTAAAATATAAAAATTAAGAAGGTGTAAAAAAATTGTTTTAAAATATAAATTAAAAACTAATCGGGTGCGTGCATCTACGATGCGTGGCGAGATTTGAACGTGACAACGTCTTCTTGGACTTAGTATTTTAAACGGTTACTATCGCAATTATCGAACAAAATAAATTGAACGTGTTTGTACGTATTTCTTTTTAAAGAGTTTTTAGAAAATAATTTCTAGGTTAAGGATGTTTTGATTGAAATCACTCAAGATATATAATGTATTATTTATTACCTGAATAATGATGTTTAAAATGTATGTTGTAAGACGGACGATGTCAAACCGTATAAATTGTATAACGTATAAATTCACTATATCAACTGTACACGCATCAAACTTCGCTCGCATGTCCTGAAGCCAGTAATGTTACGAACCGAAACGAAGACGTGCGACAGTAACAGAGCGTTCGAGCGCACTCCAATCAACAGAGGCCTGAATATGCACGAAGCCACCCAAGCCCGCGTTACGGCTTCATGTCACGGATTCGTTATCGAATTTTGGTAAATGCCTCCCAGCTGTCGCCGATTTATTAGACGTTGTCATTTCAAAAGAAAAATAATTTCCTCGGTTGAACGATCCCAAAATGAACAAAAAATGTTTTTATGAATTTTGGCATTTCAAGTTAGGTGTATATGATTTCAGGATAAAAAAATTTTTTAAATACAGTAAACTATTTCATTCTACTCTAAAGAAGATAATGAAATACAAACACGGATGTATTTTTTTACCGACAAAGTAGAAACTCGTACATAAATGAAATGTAAAATTTTTTTTAACATTAATTTGCAAAACGCTGTAATTAATTAACTATGCATAATTTTAATTAGTGTTTGAAGCTGTTTTTTTTTTTTTTTATCTGTTTCAGTTATAAGTCCATCCTCAGGCGTTACGAATATTACGTCCTCAAATATTAATAGCAGCACTACAACGAGCGTCAGTGCCAGCAGTGCGGGAAGCAATAACACTAACAATAATATAAATAACAGCAATAACAGCAGCAATATTAGCAGTAATAATAACAGTAATAACAATAATAGCAATAATAATACGAGCAATAACAGCGGCAACGTTGGAGTTGGAGTCGGAAGTCAAGTACTGGTTACACCGAGAAGGCCGCATAATAACAATAATAGTAATAATAATAATACTAGCGTGACGATAATTAATAATAATAATAATACCAATAGCAATAATAACAATAGTAATAATGCAGCCATAGTTGCTGCGTCTCAGGTATGTAAAGTTATTATATTTATTTATTTATGTATGAATTGTATTTTATTATTAAATGAGGGGGGGCTGAAATGTAATGGGAGAACAAAATTATACACAAAACGACAAGCGCTACTGCCTTAGGGTTTAATTCTTTTACTACTACTAACATTCTAAAGCTTGTTAAAATACAGATTCTCATTTTTTATGGAGTCGAGTACGCTTACTTTATCAATACGTTTAAATCTATGTGCGGCGATTGAATTTTTAATAGAGGAACACGTTTAAAGTGATATTCTTCATTGTCCTAGATAGTTACGGTGATGGAAATCGTCGGTCGATGTAAATCGGTACTTCGCTCGAAATAAAAATTTTATGCGTCGTGAATATTGAAACCGGTTTCTGTGATAAGAATCAAAAGAAATCAATTTCAAAAAGACTTTCGCATCGCACGACGCATAATCTGAATAGGTGCATCAAAAGAATAAATAGAACGCCGATAGATAAAAAAAAAATTTTTTTTATTTTTCTCTAAGCGCGGTACCATTTCTTGAATTGCTTTTTTGCGTACATTACAGATCTGAAAGTACAATTTTTCTATCTCCCTTAATTTTTTTTTAACTGTAATTTATTTAAAACTAAGGAAAATATAGTTAAAATCTGTAAAATCTATCATTTTTTTTTGGCCGTACTTGTATTAGACTGATTTTGCTGATGCTTTTCCTCTGGTACATCCCGAATTAACTTTCAATAGTAATTGGCTAGCGTGTTAGTATTTCATTTCCCTTTTTAGCGGCTTTCCGTCACCGAAATATCTTGATGGAAATGTTTATCGTGTTCGTCACTTGCATCTCTAAGGTTGTCCAAGAAAAAAAATCCAGATGCGACTGGAGGAAATGTATTTTCAAAGACATATTACATCTTGTAGCTCTGTATGTAGTAAGAAGTCGTTTAACAATATTATGGTAATTATCAGATTTTTGTTTCCGAGAGATTGTTGGCAAAACTTCTTTAAATGAAGCTCGAGTTGCACTTGCTACATTAACGTGGAGTTAAAGACGTCATTCTTGACCGACTCTCTTATTTGAGGTTTAACAAATATCCTTCTTTAATTTTTCCTTGCTTACATTCGGAAATTGCCGCCTGATGTACAAAACTCTGGGATTATCCTTCTCCATAGCTTTTACAAAAATTTTCATTAGTCCTAGCTTGATATGGGGAGGGGTAAAAATATTTTTTTTTGTTCGACTAAGGGCTTGTGAATAATATTATTTTTCCCTTTTGGAGTTAAGTTGACTCGTTTTGTGTGCTCGTTTCGTCTGCTCTTTGGTAACATAACAGTTATCCCTAGCTCTGCTATCCCATCAGTAAAGAAAATACATGTACTTAGTATAGCCTAACCGCACGCCTAACAAAATAGCAGTAACTTTCAAATCGCAATATTATCTTTTAGGTATGTTTTTATAATTTTTTTTTTCTAAAATGTCTTTCATCACATCATATGTCTCTTTCAAATTAATACCTTAAGCGATCGGTGTCAAAGGATATTTGTTACTGTTGTGTAGTAGAACCACTCTTAAACTAACCTTGGATGAATCTATGAAAAGGTGCCATTCTTCAGGTTGTCTTGTAAGTGCTTGCAATACAAGCTTATTAATATTTGTGCAACAAACTAAATTATTTTCATCGATAAAATACTAAGAAAGATCTTCTTGTCGGCTTTGAAAGCCTGAAATTTTTGTATTTTTTTAACTTAGTCTTGATCCTATCAGTTCAGCTTGTTTTTTTGATAAATTTAAATCCTTTAGCGAGACAAGTGAGCTAACAAAACACAATGTAGGAGATTAAAATGCTAACTATACGTTGAAAAAAAACTTTAATTAAAATTTAAGCATTTTAAAAAAAATGATTCTGAGTTCATATTTGTTTTTAGCATCAAAAAACATTAAAATTATGTGTATTAAAAGACTACCGTTGGCACAAAAATTCTTTTGAAATTGCTCTGGATTGTGATGTGTGCAAGCCAGATCAACTGTAAATTCTGTATGTCAAGACATTTACATCTGTGGAGATGTTTGTGTTTGACAGTCCACGTAGCTGTAATCCTCCAGCACATTAATGCCTGGCCAAACTATTCATGTGTAACTGCCAAGGCTGTTGGGAAATTGTAATTTGAACCTACCTTCTCTCTCACTCTTTCTTTCTTTTTCTGTTTAGCCTCTGGAACTACTGTAAAGTATTACTTCAGAGGATGAATGTGGATGATGTGTATGAATGCGAATTAAGAGTAGTCTTGTACAATCTCAGTCAACCATACTTGAGATGTTGATTAATCGAAACCCAACCACCAAAGAACACCGGTATCCACGAACTAGTATTCAAATCCATATAAAACTACCTTTACTAGGATTTGAATCTTAGGAATTCTTTGAAATCAGGTGATTTGCGATGTTGCATTAGCAATTAGACCAGCACAATGGGCTGAAATTTGAACCTATTCCAGACTTTTTATACTCTCATTAACAGTTTGAGAAAACTGGTTTATCCCGTTTTTGGTAGAAATGTGTAGTGGTAAATGCTTACTGTGTGGAAAAATAAATGTTATTTTAACATATATGTGGCGTTAATGTACTTTTATGCCATATTTTTTTCATTAATGAATTACCAGCGATTATGGATTACATTTCAGCCATTCTTCATACTAAGGTATCTGACAACAATAGCAATAGATGTATTTTTAGTTTCATTACATATAAGTATATGTCAACCGATAAGATAAAAATTGTGCAGGTAGGCAACGGTTGGAATATGTAAAACAAATTGTTAGTGATGTAGGATGTAAGAGGTATACCAAAATGAAACGACTGGCACTAGATAGGGAATCTTGGAAAGCTGCATCAAACCAGTCAAATGACTGAAGA
>JAAAKQ030312624.1:0-10004 GCA_010016005.3 Zanna intricata
GAATGAAGTGTAGTCTTGTACAATCTCAGGTCGACCACTCCTGAGAAGTGTGGTTAATTGAAACCTAACCACCGGTATCCACGATCTAGTATTCACATATAGTATTCAATTCTAAATACTACCTAAAACTTTTGTGTGAAACAATTTTTTACACGACCGACTCTTATGGCAAGGGATGACCAAAATGTTGCTAGAATTGTGAGAAAATGGGACTTGTAGTTGGCTAAACACGTGAAACTTTTTCACATGCAATCGTTGTCGTATCTAGTAATTTTGAAGGATTTCTTAACTTTAACGTGGAAATCTTTTTATCCCCTATTTAGCACCGGTGAACTCTATTTCCGGCTTCCGGCGTGTCAGAAGGGATTTTTTCTTTTATTTTACAAGTTGAATCCGAAAATGTACAGCCAGTTCATGATTTAAACACTCCGTATATAATATAATAATAATAAATGTAATTTTTATAAAGTGTAATGTCACAAGCATTCTTTATTTCATATCATAATAGTGGTCTGACCGTTTGCTTTCACATAATGAAATCAATTTTTTCTTATATCTTATTTCTCTTTTGAACCGCTTAACTCCAACTTGACGACCTTGGCATCTTACAAAATCTATAAAAAATTAATCTAACTTTTTCTTTACTTTATTTTTTATTGTTTTGATAAATACTTTTATTTTATTTTATCTTCCTAAAATATGTTTAAAGTTCAGCAACTAACATAAAAGTAATCTTTGTTACATTCAACTTTATCGAACGACGTCATTAAGGTAAAACTTTTATAACAGGTCAAAATTACATTTTTTAAATTTATTTATTTTTTTTTTATTGTAACTCTAGAATATATAATGAAAAGAAAAAAAATGTTATAACAATTTAGATAATTGGTTTAGCTAAAATTTAAAAAGGAATATTTGTTTTTTTTGTGATTATAGCACCCGGTTCGTTAGTCTAGTGCTAAAAGTTGTTGTCGTAAATCAACTAAAAGTTAAGAGTTCTAATGTTCAAATCTAAATAAAAGTATAGAAGTTTATTAGGAAATTTCGAAAAATGACTGTTAACTAAGACTTCTTATTTTCGCGATTTATCATTTCAAGCATTTTATCTCTTTATTTATTTTCATCTACGTTAAGAGTAATTTTTATTAGGTACAGAATGAATAACACAAACCCCCCGGGTTGGTCTAGTGTTTAACTCGTCATCGCAAATCAACTGATCTCGAAGTCGAAAGTTCTAAGGTTAAAATCATAGCAAAGGCGGTTACTTTTATACTCGTAAATCTTGGATACTTGTGTTCATTGGCGATCGGGTTTCAATTAACCACACATTTCATGATCGGTCGACCTAAGACCGTACAAGACTGCATTTTATTTACATTTGTACATATAATCCTCTGAAATAATACCTTACGGTGGTTGCGGAGGCTAAACAAAAAAAGAGAGAGAAAGAATAAAACAATTTTCTGTCTATTTTTCGTCTGTGCTGCTTCAATAAAAGTCTGACGCAGACACTACACGACTTCCTTGTACGCCTATTAAATTACATGCCGCATTTTTTGCTGCATTTTATTTAAACTATTTCATTTGAAAGCAAGAAGATGCCAGATTTAAAGAGGAAGAAAATGTTAAAACCAAAGTAAGAACAAAAAGATTAAGAGAAAATGGTAAGTATAAAGAGAGAGCAAATTTTAAAACTGTAGAAGGTGTACACAAATTAAGATCAGAAGAAATATATCAAATCAAAGAGCGATTAAATGATCGGTAATAAAAAAAAACAAGTAAACGAAATGATGATAGACTCCGGACTTAGAGAGATATTGTTCGACAGTATCAGAGGATTGAATGGAGTTGTGGATCTCGAGCCGGTTGAACGTGCTCCCTTACGCTCTTTTATTTCCGTTTTAACTGGACTGGTTATAGTGGCTTTTAATTGATTTTTTTGGCTCGGTATTATCGGTGGATTTGGTTGATCGTGGTGTTAAAGTTTCAGTGATTTTGATTACGGAATTATACTTTTTTTTATTTTATTAGTTAATTTTAATTATTGAGTTTTAATAACGCAATAATAATTTTTATTTGACTACGTTTGAAAACTGTGCAGTAAGTGCACGCAGCGAGTCGGAGCATACAAGCACTCTCTCTGAGTGTTCACAGAAATGTTTACGGTTGAAAACTGTGTTTGTGTAACTTTTTTTTTCTTTTTTTTTTTGTTAGTAGTTATATTATAGGCATCGACTGCTATGGTCATTAGCCGTCGTCACATTCTTTAAATATTGGTAGTTAATCACCGTAAGGCTCATCATATGTTAAAGGCCCCCAAAATGTCTTTAAAAATACTAAACACAACACAAAAACGTTACAAACACATTGAATATAAGAACAGTTATAGGGTGTAAAGGGCCCTGATATTTAAAAAAAAGAAATAAACTAATAACATGAAATATAATTAACAATACCAAAATATTAAATTTCTATATCCACAAAATTCCACTTCTATATTGATGATTACAACTTTTGTATAATTATACACTAGTTAACAGTCCACTGGCGTGCAGATAATCAACTATTTTTTCAGCAGCAATTTTATTTACTACATATAGTAAGTTCTAATTATATCTGTTAGACAATCCTTTACATCAGCCATTCGTACAGGAATTGCATCCAAGTTGTCGCAGACTGTTGCTATTCTGGCAGCCTCGTCTGCACTTTCATTTCAGCAATACCAGCATGCCCAGGACTCCATATAAATACGCATCGCAGTCCTTGTCTATGCAAAAGATATAGAGGATGTTAGCGATCAGGACGTCTTTCATATTTTTGTTCCGAATTGCAGTAAGTGCACGCAGCGAGTCGGAGCATACAAGCACTCTCTCTGAGTGTTCACAGAAATGTTTACAATAGCGAAGAAATGTTCACTATATGGTAGTAAGTTCTGCCGTGTAAACACTTGCCATATCTGGCAGCTTCCAAAAATCGGCTTCTCCATTTACATATATGGAGCATCCAACACCGTTTTCGGTTTTAGAACCGTCAGTACAAATCTTAATGTACGGTTAATACTGACGGTTGATAAAAGTTCCTGTTGAATGATTATTGCTGCCTTATCTGAGATCCAATCTTGTATTTACCGCTTGCAAAAGCCATTCCGGATCTCTCTAGTAGAAATTGCTGATGTATCTGGAAGAGCAATTTCATATTTCCTTGCTAATTCGTGATACCGTATTCCAGTTGGTCTGGAATAGGTAGCACGACGTTCATATAATGCAGCTAAATGATGATAATTGAATGCTTTATAATTTATATGGGCAGGAAAGGCTTCTGTCATAGACTAATCGACGGGCATGTACGGTAATGCGCCTGTGGTTTATCTTATTCCACTATTGTGTATTACGTCTAACTTTCGTAAGTGCGACTTTCTGGCGGATGAATATAATCCGTAGTCAAGTTTCGATTGTACCAATGATTTATACAGTCTCAGTAAGAAATCTTTATATGAGCCACAGTTGACATTGGATAAACATTTACTAATGTTTAGGGCTTTTTTGTATCTATAATTCAAATCCTGTATACGTAATCCTCATGTAAGGGATTTATCTAACAGTAGACTAAAAAATTGGACGTTATCCTTGTACTTAATTACATGGTCGTCGATGGTCAATACAGAACTTCGGTAAGAAATTCTCTTCCTACAGAAGTGTACCAGCACGTTTTCACAGATGAAAATTTAAATCCATTATACATCGCTAATTCAGTGATAGCGTTTATCGCACGTTGTAATTGATATTTTACCATAACTGTGTGGTTGCTGGCATATACAATTGCCAGATCATCAACAAAGAAGCTTTTGCTGATTTCGGCTCGAATGGCTAATATCAGTTTATTGATGGGACGATCGTGAACAAGGTACCGCTCAACTGTGATCTTTGCGATATGTCATTTTCTAATGTGTTCTTTACTGAATATTCATTGTTAACTGGTACTTGAAAAGTACGGTTGTACATGTAACTGCCAAGTAATATTGGCAGATTTGCACGAATTCATGCAATTGAATTCCATTACGCTAAGTCATATCGAATGTCTTCTGCAGGTCAAACAAGACTCTGACACAATATTTTCTTGTTATAAAGCTGGCATATGTGATATTCTCTAGATTAATCATTTGATCAGTTGTCGAATGATATTGTCGAAACCTGCTTGATAACGAAATATAAGGTTTTCTTTTTCTAAAAGAATCCAAACGAATCGATTATTTATCATTCTTTCAAAAGGTTTTCCCATAGTGTACATCAAAGAAATAGGACAAACTATTGGGATCTGTCAAATTTTTTCCTTTCTATGGAATTGAGATAATATAAGCCTTTTTTCACTGCAGCGGGTAAATTCCATTTCGCCATATCTGATTATATAATTCTCATAGTCTACGCTTTGCAATGATATTCAGCAGCCTCATCATCACATAATGAATTTCATCCGGACCAGCAGTTGTGTTCCCGGCTTTCTCCAGCGCTTTCATAAGTTCTTTTAATTTAAATGGTATAGTATATGAAAAATTTATTTTGGTTTCGAAGCTAAGAATACCCTCAAGAGCAGATTTTTGGGCTTTAAAACAATCATCGTAGTTAGCCGTTTTACTGGCTTCTTCGAACTGATTGGCAAGTAGCTCTGCAATTTCGTTTGGAGTATCTCTAATTTCATTTCCATATTGAAGGCAGCTTATGGGAGCAAAATTTTCACGCCCACTGATAGCCTTCACTTTCTTCCAAACGTCTGATGCAGTCGTATTTCTGTCAATGGATGACACCCTATAACTGCCAGGATCGTTTTTTAGCGTTTGTCATGATTCTTTTGGCATACCCCTGTATTTTTTGAAGGCAATTAGATTTTCTGATGTTGGACGTTTCTTAAAAGCGTTATACGCTTTTCTCTTTCTTTTAATTGCTTCACTGATTTCATCGTTCCACCACGGAACGGGTCGTTTCATTAGTTTCCCTGATATTCTGGGAATACACCTTGACGCTGAATAGAATATAGAGTTTGTTATGCCTTCAACGTCAGCTTCGATAAATCCAATTGTTTGTGCGAGTATCGTACTAGCCGTGAAGCTCGTCCAATCTGCCTGATCAAACATCCATCTTTTAGGAATGGGGTATACTTTTCTCTCAATGTCAGTTGTAATTTGCACCAGAAAATGATCGTCTCCATGCAGATCATCTAGAACATGAAACGAGTACCTCAGTATTATTGGTGCACTTATAAGTGCTAAATCTATAGCGGAGATCGATCCATTTCTAGCATTGAACAAATTTCGTGAACTTAGAAAAAATTTAAGATAATTAGATCGGAATTTAATAGGAACTTTTCAAATTCTCTTCCATGGAGATCTATTCGATCCGACCCGCAGAGAGAATTGTGTACATTAAAATAACTCACCAGCAGTATTGGTGGGGGGAACCTGAGCAATAAGACGTGCTCTGTCATCCTCTTTCCAATGAAAATTCGGTAAGTATATGCTGCAGATGGAGACTTGCAGCGGACGCTTGATTCTGATTGCGACCGCTTGAAAATTTGTATTTATCCCAACCCCTTCGGTGGTAGCACTAGTCGATGTTAATATCCCTACTCCATCTCGAAGTCTTATGTTTAGCGTTTGATCTCACCGGAATATCTCATATCTTCTTAAATTACAATTACAATTTCGGTGAAAATGTGATTCTTGCAAGCATATACAAATTGGGTCTACATCATGTACCAAATGTTGGAGCTCATGGACGTTTGACAAACATTCATTGATGTTCCATTGAATTATCTCGTTTATTGTAGATAAATTTTTAGCGTGGGTTTTCCCTTCGGCCATTCCTTCTTTCTCTGTTTCTCCATCCGCCGAACAGCTTCGTACTCGGCAGATATGTCGTTCCCCGTACAGCTCCCGGACCCCGAATCGGAGGTCATCGAAGCCGTGGAAGACGGACAGGCATCGGCGCCTGGTTGAGGGGCCGAAGGAGAGGCGGGAATGTGGGAGACCACCGTAACAGGAGTCGCACCTTAACCGCCCCTGGCAGGGTGGAAATACCTGTAAGTCCCCCTGTGTGGTTTTGGGCGGTCTCTGTGGCTTAGAGAACATCTCAATTGAAAGCCTCCTCTGAAGGCTTTTAAACAACAACTTTCTTTGCACCATCATCCAAAATCTTATGCAGACTCTCTAGGACCTCTGGTTTAGTGACTGGCTTTTTCGGCTCAAGAGAACTTTGGTCTTTTGTCGGTTTTTTCTCTGGAGACTGTACTCTTATCGAAGGCTTTACGCGTTCCTTTGAATAAACAGACTTCATTCTGTTATCTATAATTTTTTCGATCATTGCAGCCAGTGTGGTAGCGTTTGTTCAGAAGCTGATCTGAGTCAACAGAAGTAGAAGCGGAACTGCAGCTGCAGCCTGAGCATAAGTTGTTGTTGCTCTCGGCTTGCGAGCGCTTGCGATCTTCTTTGCTTCGAAGAAGCTGACCATCTGCAGGGTTTTAACTTCCTATACAGCTACCTCATCTTTGTAAGCGGGACAGTTTCTGGATCTGCATGAATGCTGTCCTCTGCAGTTAACACACGTAAGAGAATCCTTGAATAGTTCTCCCTCGTGGATTTCTTCACCACACATGCATATTTGTGGCCTTTCACACCGAACAGTGGTGTGGCCAAAGCGTTGACATTTGAAACATCTCATAGGCTGCGGCACAAAAGCCCGCACATCCAGACGGTATATTCCTGCCCGTACTTTCTCCAGTAACGTTGGCTTATTAGAAGTAAGGAAATGAGAGGCAGACGGGAGAATTTCGCCGTTCCTTCTCATGGTCAGCCTTCGGCAGTAAATCACACCTTGAGGTGTCAACTCTTCTACGATTTCCTGCTCAGTACAATTTAGTAGATCTCGACAAACAACCCGCTTTGAGGTGTTCAGGGTGCTGTGCGGATCAACTCTTACACTAAATTCTCCAATCTTCTTCAGTCCAAGAATCTTCGATGATTGATTAACATTAACCGTCTCTACATGAAGTCCTTTGTTTGTTTTACGGATTTCTTTTACAGCACCTCCGGCACAATTATTTATTTCTCTAGCGATAAGAAAAGGGCTTATCTTACAAAAATTACCATCTTCTCTGCTGATTGCTAAATATTTTGCTTTAGCAATCACATTCATATACAGATATCTCTGTATCCTTTTTTCCTCACTTTCAAACCTTCCAGTCTCAAAACTCTTTCTCCGTTTCTCCTCAGGCGAAACGGCTGGTTCTAGAGGAGGGTGCTTGCGTGAACCCTCTGCCACGTTTTGTTCAAGTTGCATGATTCATTCATTCCTTCTGTACAAAGCTAGCCTCCAGGGTGTACCCCCACTAAAGAGCTACCAACCCCGGAGGTCCAATCCGGTACTTTGATCGAACCGGCATTTGCTCTGGCAGAGAGCGGATGCGCAATCTCTGCACTGACTCCAGGCCCCTACACACCGATGTTTTCAGGGCTCCCATGCACCGACATACTTGGGCACCTTACTACATGCTTGCCATCGCGGGGGGCATGTGGACAGCGGAAGGGTCTCCGTTACATCTGCATTCACTTTGACACTAGCCGCCACATCAGCAACTCTAAAGACGGTGTAAACCCGTATCCATAATCAGTAAAAAATTTCGTACTTGCAGGTGGCCGAGAAATCCGGTCCTTACGTGCGGCCTGTAGGTGGGATTAGGCCGACCAGATTCGATCTCTGAGAGAAAGAAAGCTCGGAGCTCCGTTAGCCAGCATAATGAAATGTACGTATGTGCAGCTGTTTCCGCCCTGAACGTGGAACGTGGATAGTATGTTCCGGACGTGGGAATTACCTACCTCAGGGCAACTTGTACTGTAAATTGTTAATTACATTTACGACTAAGTTATCTTAACTCACTTTATCGTTTAATTATTTGTAATAATTTAATTTTGTTTACCAAAGCTAGTGGTGATAAGAATTTTATTTTATTATTTCTTTTGTGTGTCTGCGTGTTTGTGTTGTTATACGCGTACCGGTAGTGACGCTAGTAGTGTTTTGGTATAGTTTTTGCTTTGTTTTAGTAGTTCAGTGTCAGTTCTCTGATTTTGGTAATATGGAGAAAGATACCACTAATACGAGAAGAAGACGATCCAGTTTACCGGAAGCGAGTACTTCTGGGACCGCAATGGCAGATAAGGCTGTATTGACTTCTGATACTGAGGTTACGCGGGAGAGGTCGTTAAGCGGAAAAAAGAAGTTGTTCAGGACAGCAGCGAAGGGGATAGTACCGAAGGTACGGATTTAGAGAATCTGTTGGAAGAGCTGCATCAGCTGAATAAGCTTATTTAGCACAATGTCAACACTAAACGAGAAATTAAGTGCTAGTCTAGCGTCTGAGAAAGCAAGAGATTTGGAAGTTATTGTCAACTCTTCCTATGAATTGTCGCACCCTAAGTTAGTGTTCAGTAAGGAGGTACAGACTCAGATTGATCTTCTTGGGGGAGAAGAAATTAGGAACGCGGTTGATGTCCTTACGTCGTGATTTCCAGATGAGGAATTAGTTGGCTTTCTTATGAAGAAATGGCCTTAGGATTTACTTCCACTAGAGGGTGGAGCATGCAACTATCCTGCCAAACGAGGGCGAGATATGTTATTTCCGTCCCAAAAAACGGTTTTTAAAACGGGAAGGTTGCTATGTAGTCTTCTGTTGTGCTGGAGTCACCGGTGCGGCTGAGGAGGTTTACTGTGATCTATAATTCGTCGAGCGGTGAAGAGAATGCCTTAGCGCAAATTCTGATCGGGCTGAAAAAGATCTTTCACGATAGTTACGGATATCTTCCAGATATTTTTGTCCTCCCTGGTGGATAGATAGGAGAATGTGCACAAAAGATGTTGATTTCTATATTTCAGGATCAAAGAGGGAATAAGTTAAAAGTGGTTCCGCCTTCGGCAGAGATGGCCCAGACAGGGATTAAGAAGACGGTTGTCAAGCGGACTACTCCGCCTGTCGCTTTAATGTCATAAAGACGTTTCAGCAGAAACAACGGAAACTGAGATTGTCTCTGAAATTAAAAGAGTGCTTGGCGAAACTGAAGTCGTCTGTGAGACCCGCTTAAGGCGAAACCAAGAATATTACGGTGGTGACCAGTTTTCGGGCAGCTATGCGGCTTACCGAAGAGCGAGTAAAAATCGGGTGGGTGCACAGTCGTGCATCCATTCAAGAGGATGAAGACCGATGTTATCGATACTGGGCACGGGGTCGGCAAATTGTCAGGGGATTGACAAGACTGGTTTGTGTTTCAGTGTGGTAGACCTGATCATTATCGTGCTGAGAGTCTAGAGCAGGAATTCTGCGTATTCTGCGGCAAGGCGGGACATAGAACGGAGAGATATCCATCTGCTCATTATTGGATGTTAGTGGAAGGTCGAGAAGCCCAGGAAAGGAGGAGGTGGAGCGTTTAGATGATCCACCCATTTGAGCGATCTGGGACCCCTGAGATGTGGTAAGGTTGAAAAGACCTGAACCGAAGGTTATCTTTTGACTCCCCTCATTTGAGTGGGCATGCTTTAAAAAAAAAAGATCCCACCGGTGAGCCGACCTGCCATGCCCGACTTACAGCCAGTAGGCAGAGAGACTGTGAGTTAAGGGACACTCAAGGAAGTATTGTAATCGCGAAAAATTTCGGTTTTCAAATTTCAACGGAAATATCTGTTTTAACCATTTCTAAATCCATTTTGACAACTTTCGGCATGACAGACGTATGTATACATCTTCCACAACTTAAAAACGATTAGCCATAGAATGTTGAAATTATGGATTTAAGACTCCCGTTTGATTGCAATCAACTGAACCAAAACTGTTCAAAAAAAAATTCAAAACAATTTAGATATGGGATTTTTTGTTAACTGCAGCAATAAGCTCCCTTAGAGAGCTTTTCAACGTATTTCATAAGCGGTACTTATTTTCACTCGTTCCAAAGTTATAGCCAAATAAAA
>JAAAKQ030312635.1:0-10003 GCA_010016005.3 Zanna intricata
TGCTTCGTTCATCGTCATTCCATGACTCTTGTCTTTAATCCACTTCCAATTACATATATGTTGTAGTACAAGATCAGCTTCATCACCAACTGCTGTCTCATAGAATAAGTTTCAACAAAAGATTTTTGAAGTTGAACACAAAATTTTATCATGCTTCTCTGTTTCATGTCACGTTTCATCAGTCCAATCTTGAGTAACTCAAGAGTTACTAAAGATGCAATTTTATACACTCACGCACGTGCGCAACCCCCCCCCCACACACACACACGCACGCACCAGACATCATACTATATAGTGTTTTGGTTGTCTGAGAGATGGCATTACTTGTATCAACTATAGAAAAATAGTTTGGGAACTTTTCAGACATGTTGTATATATAATAATGGGCATAACTCCAAGAAAATTTTTATGGAGATTGTTTTTCTTGAAAGACTTTTGTCTTTCAAGACCTTCTTTTCTGAGAAAAGAAAATTTTCTAAAGCATTTAGAATGCTATATTAAAAGTGTCCAAAAAACTGGTTCCTTTTTACCTCAAAGTAAAGATAAATGTAGTTTTAAAAGAAAAACTACTCCCACAGGATCATTTATCAGTGAGAAAAAGTAAACTTGATCCATAATTATCTGCTGTAATGTTAAATCAAGAATTAGCAGCCAGTGGAACAGATTTATGCACGATAATTGTTAGATGGCATCTTCTTGCACCTGGACGGAATGCTCATTGCCAACTAAAGTCTTTGTACAAAGAGGTTCTTATGGGACAAAGCACATGCTAACTGGGCCAAAAAAGACTGGAAAAATTTTATGTTTTCCGAGTCAAATTATTATTATGAGACAAAGAGTTCCTTACTATTAGGAAAGCATCAGATGACAATATACTTCTGATTTCCAATATCTCCAGAGAAAAATGTTTTGGAGTTGTTTCACATTTGAAAGCCTGTGTTTGTTACTTTCAGTAGATGATATGTTGAAAAGTGATGTATATATAAAAGTCCTGAGAGTAAAGGTTTTGCCACAATTTTCAAACAAATTCCCATAAGGCAACTGAATGTTCTATCAAGATTTGGCATGATGTCATGCTATCAAAAAAGTGGAAAAATTCTTTGAAGAATGAAACAGTGTTACTGTGGTCATGCTACTCCCCAGACTTAATCCCAATTGAAAATCTTTAGGCGATAGGTAAAGAACGATACTTAATCCCTTTTGCAAATCTTTAGGCAGTAGTTAAAGAACGATTCCAAAAAATTAGTTTACACAGAAATTTACCACATAAAGTAATAATATCAGTATGGTTTCATGATAAAGAAATTTAAAAAAATGTGGTGAATTAATTTTTTTAATCACTGCCCAATCATGTATAACAAGTAATAAAGAATAAAGGTGGACATATTAATTACTAGATATTAAGAAATTGTACAGGTATGATTTTTATTTCTAAATAAAGTCATGTTTTATTGAATAACAATTGTGTTTGGATTAATTTGCACACTTCTATACATATGAGACATACCCAAAGAATACACAGAGGAGGATTATGAAAGTAATAGAAGGACAGGACTTGAGGTAGATACTTAAGACCTAGACACTGCCCAAAGAGAAGTTTGAAATTCTTACTGCAACATTAATAGGATAGCTTGTGGAAGGAGGAGGATAGCTTGTGGTGAAAAGATAGAAGATAGAAAGGTCTTGTGTGAAGTATTTCTTGAATGTAGAAAGAACTGCAGGTAGAAAATCAACTATCCCCTATATTTTTCCATTTTTATAATTTTTAAATATTGTTACCTGACTGGTTTGATGTAGCTGTCCAAGATTCCCTGGTGCCAATTGTTTCATTTACCCCGTACACCCCATACATACTCCCTACCTCCTACATCCCAAACAGTTTGTTTTACATATTCCAAACATTGCCTGCCTGCACAGTTTTTCCCATCTACCTGTCCCTCCAATATCAAAGCGACTATTCCAGGATGATGTAATATGTAGCTATAAGAAGTCTGTTACTTCTTTTTTATATATTTTTCCAAATGCTTCTTTCCTCATCAATTTGCCTTTTATGTATTCAAATGCTTTTATTTATTTTATCAAATGCTTTTATATTATTTTCCAAATTTTTCTTTCATCATCAATTTCCATAACACCTCTTTATTTGTCACTTTATCTGCCCATCTGATTTTTAATATTCTCCTATAGCACCGCCATTGCTTCTAATCTTTTCTTCTTGGGTACTCCAATCGTCCAAGTTTCACTTCCATGTAAAGCTACACTCCAGACATATACCAAAAATGTATACCTGATGTTTTAATTAATTTTTGATGTAAGTAAATTGTATTTCTGAGTGAAAGATCATTTCGCTTGTGCTGTTCGGCATTTTATATCGCTCCTGCTTCGTCCATCTTTAGTAATTCTACTTCCCCAAATAACAAAATTCTTCTACTTCCGTAATATTTTCTCTTCCTTTTTTTTTGATTTTCAGCGATCCATCTACTTTATTTCTACTACATTTTATTACTTTCGTTTTGTTCTTGTTTATTTGCATGCGGTAGTTCTTGCTTAGGACTTAATCCATATCATTCATTGTTTCTTCTAAATTTTTTATTCACGACTACAATTATTATATCAGCAAATCTTCATCTTTTCACCTTGCACTGTTACTCCGGATCTAAATTGTTCTTTAATATCATTAACTGCTAGTTCTATGAAAAGATTAAAAAGTAACGGGAATAGGGAACATTTTTGTCAATTCCCTTTTTTATTACAGCTTCTTCTTTCTTATGTTTTTTGATCATTACTTTTGGTTTGGTTCCTGTTTATATTAGCAATTGTTCTTCTATATCTATACTTGAACCCTAAATTTTTTAAATATTTTAAGATTTCAACATTTTTGTAAAATAAGCTATGAATTTTTTTTGTTAAGTTTGAAAGTTGCTAATTAGCAGGTGAGGAGGTTGATTTTCTATATTTATTTTGCATAAGGTGTTGTATATATTATAAAATAAAATTACTTAAGAGTTATTGTATTAATTTTGAATGTATCTTTGTGTGATAATTAATAAACAAAAAAAATTTCTAAAATTATATTTTTATATGATTTAAATTAATTTTCCCTCTTTTACAGAATGCATTTGCCAGTGTTCATGATTTTCTGAAATTTAATATTATAATTATTTTAAAAGAAAATTTAGCTACTAGATTGGGTAGAATTTATATAAGTAGATGGTGGTAATATTTTATAGTTTAATTTTTTGTTAATATATTTCGTTTCCTGTTAGAAATTTGAGTTTGTCCATTTTACAGTGTTTTTATTTCTGTTATGCATTAACGATCGATCATTAATTTGTTATCTATACTTATTATAAAAAATTCTCGTAATTTCTGTATTGTTTCAAAATTAATAGAAAAAACAGATAAACCCTTTTCTGTTGGTCAGATAAGTGTTGTCAAAAGTGTAGGATTTGATATTAATTTCTTAATAAATTCATAATTTGTTGATTTGATCTGATTTTTTATAGGCTGGAGCTTTTCTTCCATTTTTTAGAGCACATTCTCACATAGATACAAGAAGAAGAGAGCCGTGGGTATTTGGTCTGGAGACAACAAGATTAGTGCGTGAAGCTGTTATAAAGCGTTACTCTTTACTACCATTTTGGTATACACAGTTTTATATTTACAATCAAACCGGTGAGCCTGTTATTAGACCGTTATGGGTCGAGTTCACTTCAGAAAGGGCAACATTTAATATTGATAATGAATATCTTATCGGTGAGTCTGATTGCTATATGTTCCATGTTTTCTTTCTTTTTTCTTTAGGTAGCTTTTGATATCAATTTTTGTCACTTAGCATGTTGTTATTTAGTGTCAAAGTACAAAATTTAATTAGAGATGTTTATTTATTTATGCTATATTTTCCAGGTCTTTTTACATATTGTAATGAATCATTGAAATATGCAATATTAATTAGTATGTATGTTGAATTATTCTAGTCATGAGGACATTGAATAGTTATGGAAGTATCTGTTGTTGACATTCTGTAACAAAAGTTAATATAAATGTGAAGGTTAAAATAAGAATTGCCAAGGGATATTCGCCAAATCCGGGGCAATAATAATAATGAAATTTTGTACCGGGTGTTTTTATTTCTTCATGCTGTTAATAATTTACATTCGTTCTAATAGTGTTATTAGTTATTTTGTTTATTTTCTTTTATTTTTATTTATTTTTTTTTACTGTTATTAATTTCATTTAAAATTTTTATTTTTTTGTTATTTTTTCTATTTACTTTTCTTCTATTTATCTGTTTAGCCTCTGGAACTACCATAAGGTATTACTTCAGAGGATGAATGAGGATGATTTGTATGAATGTGAATGAAGTGTAGTCTTGTACAATCTCAGGTCGACCACTCCTGAGAAGTATTTTTTTTGCTATTTGGGAAGGTGTCTTTTTACACTACTCTCGGAGTTCGTTAAAATTATTTTGTATTAGTTTTATATATATATATATATATATATATATAGAGTTGTTTGTTTTTAAATGTTATTTATTTTTATGTGTTCCAAGTAGTTCTAATAATTTTTTTTAGTATGTTAACTGTGATAGTAGTTGTAAGTTTTTGTGTTTAATATTTTAGTGTAAGTTTTTAATTTTATTTTTATTATATTTAAGTTTTATTATTTTTTTTATCTTTTAGTTTAAATTTGGTTATTCTATTGGATTTAAGCTTTTGTATTTTCTTTTTCTTTTCCGGGCAATGATAATATGCAAATGTTTTACATCAAAAAAAGAAAAGGTTGAGCAAATTAATATTGTTTATGAAATGTGGCTGTTAAATAATGAGACTAATGCTGGTACAGAAGAACTGCTGCACATGTGCCAAATATATACAATCGGCAACTGTGTAGCGTGAAGTTTTCTCTTTCAATTGTTGCTATTCCAGTTTCTGTAGACATATTAGTCTGGCTGTGGCATTAGTTTGGATAAAATTTATTTTTTATTTTTTTGTTGTGCTGAAAAAATAAGTTTTGTTAGAACTTATTATCTTATTATTATTATTATTATTATCTTTATCTTATTATCTTTTGAAAGAATTGTGAAGTTTTGTATGAAACTTAGAAAAACCGCAACTAAAAAATGCATCTTTTATTAAAAAAAAAAGTATATGGCAATGAATGTTTATCACATGTGCGGGTTTTTGATTGGTTTAAGCATTTCCAAGATGGCCGAGAAGGCGGTATGATCAAAATTCAAAGCGATGATGATTGTTTTTTTTTTTTTTTCGATATTATTGGAATTTTTGTACCTTCACTGGGTTCCTGAAGGTCAAACTATTAATCAGCATTACTACCTTGAGATCCTTGCTTGACTCTCTGAACAAAAATAAGAAAAAAACGACTCAAATTGCAGAAGATCAAGTCATGGGTTCTTTAATAGGATAGTGCACGGGCTCACACTACATTGTTTATCACGACGTTTCTAGCCAAGTATAACATCCCAGTGTTAGACCATCTGCCTTATTCCCGTGACCTGGCACCATGTAACTTTTATCTGTTCCCCATGGTCAAATCTGCATTGAAAAGAACAAGATTTCAGACTGTTGAAGTTGTGAAAGAAAAAGCAGCATGTGTCATGAAAGAGCTTGCAGAAGACTTCCAGCACTGTATTGAACAACAGAAATTTCTGTAGGAGTTTTATAGGGATAGAGGAAGAGTGTACATTAAAGGGGATAATAACCATATTTGTATAAACTTAAAATAGAATATCTTACAGCATTAGTTACGTTATTTAATAGCTGCATCTCGTACTTTACAGTATTGAATAAAAGAAAAAAGAAATTATCAAACATAAATTACTAACAGAAAAATAATCTTAATCTTTTTGCTGTTTCTTCCTTTGTTACATGTTTGTGTAAATCTTAATGGTTGATGATTTTTAATTGCTTTTGTGGATTGCTAATTATTTGAATTAACACATTGACTGTTATGACTTGTCCAGGAGTAGTGTTACTCCTGCATTTCTACTGTAATTGCCATGATGTAGGTATTTTTTTAATATTTACAATTGGATCTAGGATGATTGGAAACCATTAATATTGTCGAGAATGGTTTGTTAATTTAGTATGCAATTCAAAAAGAGTAAGTTTATCTTCATTATAGTTTATTATGTATGTTTTGAGAAAAAAATTGACACTTTAATATATAAATTACATTATCTATTATTTTATTAATATTTATATGTTCATTACCCTTTTTTAATTCAATATTAGAGAAAACTTTACGTTTCTTGGTTAATATCGCTAGAATTAAAAGAAAAAGTATGTTGATCATGATAAAAATGTAGTATTGTGTTTTTTTGCAGATCTCTGTGTTTTAGGGCCTAATTAATTTATTCAAACAAAAAAAAAACATATATATGTTTGTTTTTTATGTGCTTACATATGTTTGACACATTGCTTTTGGTCTTTATCTCAGAATTAACCAAATCAATTTTCTTCAAATTAGGCTCAAATATTTCTATATAACGAACATTGATCATATTAATTTTTTTTCAAAATTCTTTAAGAAATGGAGGGAAGTTGCAAGAAACAAATTTCAATTCTCTTCAGAGGCATTCGAGAGAAAATTTGTTACCTGCTATGCATATATAAACAGTCCAAAAAAAATTTCAGAAATCGATCCCACCTCATAAAATTGAAATCTATGTTTTTGTACTACTTTCCTTCGGTTTAATATTTTTCAAAAAATTTTTGAAAGTTTATATTTCACATATTATCCAGAAATGCTGTCAAGGAATGTCTACAATTTAAAAAAAAAAAAAATTATAGACCTGGATCAAAAATACAGAAAGGGTTTTTGAAAAATCTGATGTGTATACTACATGACCTCCTTGTATGTCTATTAAATTACATATACACATTTTTTTTTAAAATGAAAAGTACATAAAATTTTATTTCATTAATAACTTGTGATACTTTTCCTTATATATATATATATATATATTTATTATTATTAAATCAATATATTTAAATTAAAGAAAAAATTAAAAAAAAAAGGAGATTAAGTCGGATTTGAATCAGTGTGACTTCTCCATTCAAGATCTAAATATTATATTAATTAAAATTTCATTTGGTTATAATTCTGCAATCAGTGACAAAAACAATTAATTATTGTCAATAGAATAGTATATATTTATTTATATTATCTGAAAAAATGAATTCACCTAAATAGTAGAGATTTGAAATAGGTATTATCTTAATAGCCTACCAAGCTGGTTTGCAAACCAGCTGATTTCTAAGGTCGAGAGTTCTAAGGTTGAAATCCTTGTAAAGGTAGTTACTTTTATATGAATTTGAATACTAGATTGTGGATACCAGTGTTTTTTGGTGGTTGGGTTTCAATTAACCACAGTTCTCCGGAATGTTCAACCTGATACCGTAGAAAACTACATTCACATTCATACATACCATCCTCATTCATCCTCTGAAGTAATACCATAGTTCCAGAGGCTGCACAGAAAAAGACAAAGGTATTATCTTAATAATTGATTTATTATTTTACTTTTGAAGAATGTATTTTCACAGATGTGTTTAAAACTAAATTTTTTAAATTACACAGTACGAAAGAAATGTTAAAAACTTAAAATACCTTTGTTGTTTAGTAAAAATAAAGTAAAAACATACATATTGTAGATAGCTTTTATTTGAGGTAGCTCAAATATAACACCGACTACTATCCCTGCATCTGATATGGAATTAGCAGTCAATCCAGTAAAATAATAATAGCATGCTTTTGCTTTTAAATGAAATGTGATCTCAGTGAAACAATTTTATCTTTCGGAAACAGGTAATTCAACATTGGTCCGTCCTGTGACAGAACCTGGTGTGAGTGAGGTACCTGTCTATTTCCCTGGTCACTCAGAGATATGGTATGACTTTGATACTTACCAGCCGTTTATGAATAATGGAGTTCTGAACATGCCTGTTAATCTTCAGAAGGTAATAAATAATAATTAAAATATTTATTATTCTTATTAAGATATCCATTAAATTTCTAAAAAAAATTATTGATTACTTACAAGCACATAATATTTCTAATTAAATCAGTATGATTTATTTTAAAATATTTTGAGACTCAACTTTTTTACATAATTGATACTAGCTTATTGAAACACTGAGGATTCTGTTTTTACTATGTTTTGTTGCTCAATTTTGAAGTGTCAGCTAAATTAAGAGATCAAGTAGTCTTGTTTATATTTTTATCTAGGGTAATTATTTAATTGAAAATATTATCCACACCTTGTTACTTTTTTAAAAATTTGTCAAATTGTTGTTTATGTTAAGGAGAGGCAAGAGTTTTGTTTTCAACCTATCTTCCCAATACTAACATAAGGAACATTTTGTCAGCTTGTATCAGTCTTATCATAAAGAAATTTTTTTGTGTTGTTTACTCTATCCTTGACATTTATTTTAATATGAGGATTTTTTACAATTTTGACTTGAAAAATAAATAAAAATGTTTTTGTATTCTAGTGCTAATTGTATCAAATTTTGGTCTATTAACTGCATAAAAACATACAGAAACTGTTGTTAACAAATATCTCATGTTAAAATTAAAATGCATGTATGAATATGTAAGGAATGTCTGAAAATTTGGGTTTGATTGGTCATTTGGTTTCTGAGAAAATGTTCCTTTTATCCTAAAATAACAGAACTCGCAAAACTTCAAAAATAAAGTACAATGTAAGTAGAATACAACTTTATCCTATTTCAAAACTGGCCAACTCCTTATTCTTCTTCCTCCTCTTCCTCTAACCTTCTTGGCAACCTTTTTTTCTCTTCTTGTTAATTTCTTGTAATATGAAATTGACTTTTTACCTCATCAGATTCGTTGTGTGTCAAGTTCTTTCATGGTTTTTACATGTAATATCAAGGTTGAAGTCCAAGTCTATGAATAGCTCACAACTAATCTTTCTTTTGCTAAATGTAAGCACAGCCTCATATAATTCAGGAGTTTTTTTTTTATAAATATATTTTTTGGAAGCACTGGAATATTTCTAGTGATGCTTCTCCTATGTTTATAAGGTGGTTTTTGAGGATCTCCCAAGTGTTTATTATATTTACACCAACTATTTATTCCTTTAACCAATTATCTATTCTTTCAACAATCTGTGATCATCTTTTTCGTCATCAGTAGATCACTTATGATAGTAAATGGTCCACACTACAGCCTGCATCTTTGGCAATCCTGTTGTTTTGAATTACTTTCCCATAATACTACTGCCATTCATTTATTAGAGCTGTAGTAGTCAGTTTTTCCCTTTGAGTGATTTGCCCTCTTCTAGTTTTATAATTTTATAAACAAGTCAATGTGGAGCAGCATATAGCTTCATTGGAAATTAATAGCAGACTGTATTTCAACAAAGAGCAGAAAGTTGTGCATGGTTCAAAATAAAAATTATTGCTCTAGTTTAGTTTTATTTGAAGTTATAACAAAAAAGTCCACTCATTGTCACGAATTCTAGAGAAAAATTTATTTGCAGCACAAATTTAAAAAAAAGTCTTAAAAATTGAAGGTAATGTTAAATAGAAAATTTTAAACATATCAAATTAATCACAAGATTTTGAAATATAATAAAATGAAAAAAAAAAAAGACAAATAAAATTTTTTAACTTCGACTCCCTTAACACAAATGTAAGCTGTGTCTGAAGGCTTACAGCCATAATTTACGAAAACACAAAGTAACCTCTGTTTTGAAATAAAAATTAAACCAGTTGAGATACAAAAAATTTATTATATACATCTTAAAACGACGACCTTTATCTACTTTTCAACATAATCTCCAAACAAATTCAAGCACTTGTGATATCCATTAACAGTTTT
Organism: Zanna intricata; assembly: GCA_010016005.3. Lineage (NCBI taxonomy): Eukaryota > Metazoa > Arthropoda > Insecta > Hemiptera > Fulgoridae > Zanna > Zanna intricata. The sequence continues at coordinate 9,868 of JAAAKQ030312635.1, forward strand.
TGAAATGCCTTCTGCATAAAAATCTGCCGCCTGCGACCAAAGCCAACCTGTTAACAGTCTTTTGAAGCTCTTCATCATTGGCGAACCGCTGAGATGCAAGCCACTGCTTCATGTATGGGAACAGATGAAAATCACT
>JAAAKQ030312646.1:0-10003 GCA_010016005.3 Zanna intricata
TAAATTATAAAATTACGACAGGGGATAGTTGCTTTCTTTAAGAGTAATAATGTACTTTATACAGCCATTCCTGTGTCGAACAGAATTAAGATTACACTTGCAAGACTGAATATAAATTGCATTTCTGCGAGCTTAGAATGCTGGTATGGAATCACATTAAAAACTCCGGGATTCCAATAATGAATGTGATTTTTTCTGTAGCACTCAATAGTGTTTTATTTGTAATATTGAAGTGACAGCAATTAAATTTTAGTTTATACATAATTCGTTTATACATTCTACTTTAGATAGCAGCTAAGTTATACTATCGCATAGGCTAAGCTATTACGACCACAGGCTTCAACAGCGTGGAATCCAGGCTCGGAGCCGGCTCTCAGTACTAAGGTGTCGCCACAAAAGAAAGAACAGTGCGAGTACCGATTCATAGAAAAAAATCAGTGACTCTCGTTTAAAGAGATTATACGCAAGTCTAGAGCAGATTCTCTAGTGACAAAAGTATATGTAAGCGGTGGAAACAGTATGTGGAAATTGGAGGCATTTTTAAAGGTCACTTGCTAGATAGGCCTGAAAAAAAGCCGAAAACAGAAAAAATTCGAGTGGCTTTCCAACGAAGTTCAAAACGTTCAATTCACAGTGTTTACGACTAAACATTCTTAAAAGCAGCATTTATGGTGTTAGTAAACGATTGAAATTTCTGCTTATAAGCTATTAATATTACGTGAAATTAAATTTACCGATAAGCCGCAAAGTGTTAAATTTGTAACAGGCGTGTTAGAGTATATTTATGCCGATGAAAACTACCTGCAACTCATGCTTTTTTCTGATGAAGCGACATCTCACGCTCGTGGTGTCGTGAATAACTATCAAGTACGTAGCTCAGAAAATCCACGCGAAGCGGTGAAATTAGTTCGCAGCTGTCTGAAAGTGAATATTCATTGTAGTATCATGCGTAATAAAACTTTTGAAACTTTTTTTCCACAAGCAAACTATTACGGAAGTATTATACTTTGACGTGTTAAAGAATTTTGCGTTTCCGCAGATTGAAAATATGAAGAACCTAATATTCCAAAAGAACGGAGCCCCCCTCCATATCACGGAGAACCTTGTTCGGACTGCGCTCGACGACAGGTTCCCTGAAGGCTGGATGGATAGAGAAGCTCCCGTCCCTCGGCCGCCTCGAAGGCCCGATTTGACCTCGATCGATTTCTTCTTTTGGGGTTAGTAAAATATATCGTATTCCGAGAAAAAATTCAGCCGCTTGACCATCTGCACCAAAGAATAACAGCAGCCGCGGAAGCCCTCTTCCAGCTTTTATCGCGGAACAAAGTGCGATCAAATGTTTGTGAGTGCGGAACAAAGTGAATTACAAGTTTAACATCTGCAGCACTGTGAACGGTTCTCTTATTGAGTTAAAAAATTAAGAAGTAAAAAAATTTTAAATTCAGTATTTTCAAGTAATAAAACATATATATTGGTAGTTCTAACTGTAATAAGGTAAATTTAATTTAAATCCGGAGAGTTCTTTTTCGGACATCTGGTATTTTGCTCGGTGGAGGAAAAGGAAACGGAAAATATTTATTCCTTTCTTTCATAAGTTTGCGATGGAATAAGTTTTAATCTCGCATACGGTTATGTCATTTTGAGGAGCGGGCTTGGGACTCGTGTCCGCTCACCGGAAAATATTATTGTTAATGATACGTAACGTACGCGCGATGTAAAAAATTACCTGTTATTAATATTTATATTTTCTGGCAAGTACTGAAATTTTCAAAAGACAATTGCAGAGATTATAACGTCAATTCATGGCGGCAAAGCAATATATCCTTTTTTTCCGTGCTTTGTCAACTTCTGTCTTATCTCAAATGTACGTACAGTCGGTGTTTCGCCCCTCAAGTTAAATATCTCCTAACAACCCCTCTAATAATTATAACTTTTAATACTACATAGACTTCAAGTAACTGACCTGCAACTCTCTTACAATAATTTGAGGACTATATTACCTTATACATCTTTAATATCTATTACCACTCACGCGCAAGTAAAGAGTTCTTGTATAAGTTCGTGCATGATTAGTAATTTTCTTAAATAATAGGAAGAAAAAAATAGTTAATGGTCTGAACTAATAATCTCTTGTCAAATGTAAACAATCGAATATTCGGGGGAAAATCTTCGATGTTTATCAATAATTCATAACTCAGGATTAAAACTAGAGTTCTACATACCCGAACGTTCATTACAGCTTCTCTTGGTTTATTTTTAATAAATATTTAGCGACATCAATTTTAGCTGCGTAAACTAAAATTAATGACAATAATAAGCAGCAAAACTGCAATAGATGTTTAAATTTCACGGTTTAATGTAGTGCGGTTTATTAAACGTCGATGTGGTTATCGGTGTTTTATCTCATTTTAAAAACTTCGATTTCCAGAATGGCAACGTCCTGATAAATTTCAGAAGTTACTGTGAACAGTTTGTAAGAATTTATAGTTTACCTTTAAACTATAAATTGCTCGAGATCTATCACCTGTCTTATCATTTGATTTTTTCAGATTAAAAATTGGATAATTTATAGAATAAAGGTATTTAAGACAATACGGTATAAAAAGGCTATAAGGTAGTTGTAATGGCCGGTAGTCGTGCGACTTCTTTTTTAGATTTGTTTTTCTAAGGGAATAATTAAACCGTTTATTATATATAAAATAATTTTTAAAAATATAACCGTTTACAGAAATTTCACTTAAAAACAAAATTCAACGGCCATTCGTTAGTTAATCATCATTAGAAATATGAGGAAAAAGTTTTTCTCTTTTGTATTTATTCAAAAAATGAAATTTAGGAAGCTATATCAATTTACTTATGACCGTCTAACTTTGATGATCGAGAGTAACATTGTTTTGAGGTTTATTTAAATAACCGTTTAGCTATGTCATTTGTAATGCACATTAAAAAAAAAATAGTAAAAATAATTTCAGTGTGAATACAGAGTCGTACTTCAATTAATAAAGATTATCATTTGTATGCACTTAACTAGAAATAAACTTTTACACGATGTACTACATTGTAATTATTTTTTTATGCAAAAGGACAACTTACGGCTACGCAATATCACTTCTTCCTGGCTTCTTTTCTCTTCTTCCATGCGTTCTTCGATTTTTCGGCACGTCTTCGTTTCTGCTCATCTGTCCTTTTTCTTCCTGTCTTTTCTCTACCACTTTTATATTGTTAAATATTTATCGGAAGTTAATTGTATTCTGATAGTCCTTTTCTTTCAATCCTATCCTTTTAGAGGTCCTCTTCCGTCTGTTTCAGATAATTTGATTTGCTTTTTGTGACGAACTCGTCAGAGATTTGTTTATTTAACTTGCTTGCGTCCATCCTGATCGTACATCGCAAAAAATTTACTTGTTTACCTTATCACTGCCCTGTTTCTAGGTCTTCTTGATTTCAGTAGAGTTTGTTAGATATCACTCTCTATTACCTCTTTCTGCTACCGAAGTTTTACTACGTCTTTATCTAAATCTTACTCTCTGTTATCTAAGTGTTACCTAACTCTCTAATAAGGCCTAGGTCTTTACAAGATTAAATTTCATTTACATATCGTCTTCGTCTCGTTTGGATACAGGATGGCTAATTGTCCACAAGTTGAACAGATTATTGCGTACATATTAGGAGTAAAAAAATAACAAGAATGTATTCAAATTAAATTTCCTAAATTAGACATCCTGAAAATTATTTTTTTATTTTTAAACAAAGAAGTACAATATATTTTTTTTAAAATTCATATTATTATTAGTAATACTGCAAAAAAATACATCCGTAAGTAATTACAATTTAATCGAATAAAAGAAAAGTTTGCATAGAATTCAGGAACAGGGATATTATTAATTAAACACAAGAAACTTCTAATATGTAAATGAAAATGCATAGAATGAAAAATAAGCGTTCGGAAAAAGAATGAATAAAATTCTAACCGGTAGAGAATTTCAATGAATAGAAACGTCCTAGTTACCTAGGAATAGCAGCAGATGGGTTACATGATGGGAAAGGGTTAGGGATTAAAGAGAAGAAGGTGTCGCTGAGAAAGAGGAGGTAAAGCGAATGCGGGACAGAGTGAGTGTATGTACAGTTGAGATAGGAGAAGGGTGTTTCGGGGTCGGTGGGGGACAGAAGGTGTGTGATAAATCACGTGAATGCAGTAGCACTGCCTGATAAATGTCCACAACTGGACGTTACCTACCAATCCATCCTTAATTCTGGTTAGTCCTGACATTTCAACTGACATTATTCTCCAACTGAATAACAACACCAATTTTAGTTGACCACTTACTTATATGTGTTAGACGTAGTTTATTTATTATTCCAGAGTAATTTATTAAATTAAATATTCTCGTTATATCTATACTGTAGTTGACATAATGTTTTAATTAGGTAAAACAAATTATATTTTTCATTAGTTTGATACTATTGATCCTTTTTTGTTTTTTAATTATATAAATTTTATCTATACGTTTTGAGTATAAAAGAGAATACGTACCCTTTTCTCAAAGTAACAGTAGTAGAAAGTAAAATTTTCGATACCACATAAAGTTGATTTTTGCTGAAAAAGATAGGTTTAGCAACAAAAGAAGAGTATTACAAAGCAATCTAAAACTTCATATACGTATCATTCAGTATTATTTGTAATTATTTTTTCATTTTATTTTCGCATAATTTAAAAAAAAAAAATTATTAAATGATGCTACAATTTTTTAGGAGCATTTTACTTTTTAAACTTTATTTATTTATTCAAAATAGTCAAATTTTTTCTTTTATTTAAAAAAAAAAACAAACGAAATTACAAAAACATGGAAAATTCTTCAGAATTTTTTTAAATACTTTAAAATGTTATTATTAAGTAAACAGGCGGAGTGATTGTGAGGAAGGCTTGACTTATAATTATACTTTCACTAAGAATAAATATATTTGTGTTATTTGACAGATTATTCAGTAATTATGCAACACCGGATAGGAATGAAAGACCCAAATCGGTCCACACAGCAAATCAGACTAAAAGAAAATTGTAATGGTCTAGATAGACACAACAATAACGTAAGTAATGTTTTCTTTTAGTACAGTGAAATTCCGCGAAAGCCAGTGACACAATACACAATATCTTGTTTTGTAATCGTGTTTTAATTGGCCCGTCACAGTACCGTACAGCGCTACTCAGTTCGCATAAATACAGCGGAGAGTGAAAATATAATTAGTTACCAACGGCAACCGATTTTCACTACCATAATATTGTATGCTAGTGTTATTATTACTTTTACATTTTTGCTTGCAGAATAGTTAAATTAAAAAAAAAAGTATTTCGTTATTATTGTCTGATTATTAATTTTATTTATTTACTAAATTTAAAATAAAATTAATAAATAACCATTTATTCAATCACACATTTATTCAACCAAAAAGATTTGATAGAATTAGTTCAGTGAAATTCTGTAATTCTATAATATCTAGGAAATAAAAAATACTTGATTTAATTGATAAAGGAGGATAAAGGTTTCGCCAACACATTGTACTGCAGTGCAGCCCAATTCGTTTGAACTACAAAACTGTATGCAACAATCCTTTAATAATTCAATGGCTAGTACAAATGCCAATCGTTTGAATTAACGAGATTCATCCAATTTAACTTCACAGCAATACTTTGAAGAATATGTGTACAGCATGATCTAAATTTCTGTAAAGTATTTCGATTCTTGAAATGGAAATTTTTGAAATTAATTGACTTTTTTACTTGCGCTAATAATTGTTTTTTTTATTTTTCTTAACAATAACCTATATTACATTCTTTACTAATAATACTTGTTTGTTAATTAATTCTGTTTTGCTTATTAAAAGTAATATTAATAAATCTATATATATTATAAGTGCGTGATTCACAATCAACGCCCAGCAAAAACTAATGACGATGAATTCATGAAAATTTGATACACGTTATTCTTATGGTGTAAGTACAAATTAAGAAAGGATTTTTTGAAATTCCTTGTTTAAAGGATTAAAACGAAGTAATAATGAAATTTATTATTTTTTGAATTTGACAAATAAAGACATCAACTTGATTTTTGGTGTGTATAATCTTATATGAATATCTACAAACCGATTTCTAAATTTTGTCAGAATCGACTTTGAAGGGGTGAAGAAAGGTAACAAAATTTCGAACGATGATTGAAATTTTTTCCATTTCCGACTTTACTAAAGGTACTCGTTCTATAAGTACCTGGCGATACTAGAGGTGCCCAGAGGTACGTTCTTATCGTTAATCACTCGATTTTGGTTTGCATCATAAGATTTGGAAACATTATGATGTTAATTTATGTTTGTAATTATGATTACGTATTTCGCGAGTGAAGCCACAAAATTGTTTCTCTTAGCTTTTTGTCCCAAAGAGTTGGTTTTTTTTTTTTTTGTAAAATGAAGGAATAATTCTTTGATTACAATTTATACTAGGAATTTCAAAACTTTTTGCTTTGTACGATACACACAAATCACACATAATTGAAAGTGATTAGGTTATAAGAATTAAGATTTAAAAATTATTTAAAGTTTATTCATTGCAATAACATATAATTATCTACTTAACGAAATAAACTTTACAAGTATTCTAGGTCAAAATTTAGAATTTTTCAGACTGCTGGTTTTTTTTTAATTTAGCTAAAAAAACGACCAAAATATGTTTTAAAGAACCAATATCTTAATCTAAATTAATAATTAATTGTTCTAAATATTTTTTCAGAAGGTTTTGAGCTCTGCTACTATACTGATGAAATGAGTTGTTTTAAAATTTACTTGATCAGAATTTATTTTCAAAACAACTTTTGTAGATTAAACTTAATTGTAAAATATTTAAAAACTTTTGTCTAAAATATCGTTTGAAATATTATAGCAGGTCGGGTAAGTTTGGGAAGAATGATAAACCATCAATATCGGTGGTAAATAGTGCATCAAATTGGACACTTACAATTAAAGGAATTAACTTTCACTGCAGGGGAAAGTTCACACTAACAGTAAATTAATATCACTTTACACTTTACTACTAAACTTCTACAAACTGTATAAACCCCCAAAAAGAGTTTAATTGTCCATTTTATGAAATAATTCTTTAAAAATATCTTTGTACTTTTTATGATACAGTCTAAAACATTTAATAAAAAGTGGTTACAACATTCTATTGATATCTAAAAATAATTTACCTGACTGTTAAATATTACCGTAAGTTTCTTATTTAAATTCTCTTTAAACCACTGCAGATAAAAGAAACAATATAATTTATAATGGGACAATTTTTACACACTGTAAACGAAGTAGTATAACGACGAACAATGTAAGTATTAGTTCTTTCTGAAAAAAAAAAAGAAATAATAATAAAAAAAAATATACAACAAGGAATTGTTGTTGGATATCAACTGCTGAATCTATCTACCCTCAACACGCTATTAGTGAAGTAAATGAACACTCGATAGGTGAAAACTAATAGAAACAGAAATTACTGGAGGGGAACCATAAACATACTTTTATCACTCTTTATCGATAGTTTTTGAATGGAGAACAAGAAGGAAGCTGATGAAAAGCTGTGTGTTTTCTTTCCCACCACGTAGGTTAAAAACAGAGGTCATTGACATACTGCTAGTGACGGAGAAATAACACTGTATGCTGGTAATAACCGTGTAGAGGGACCCTCTCTCATCTTGCGCGGGTTTTCACGTGTAAGTCCAAAACTTCATTCTTTCCTTCAGATTAAAGTAGAATATCTGTTTTTAAAAAAATTATGGATATTTATTTTATAATATGTCGTACTAGTTTGAATTATTACAGTTATCTTTTTAAAGATATGAGTTAAAACGAACAAATTATTAGTTACCAACACCATCACCAAATCAATTTCCGATTATATTATACTTTCTCACATATAATGGATTTAAAACAAAACTTTTATCGACGAAAAATTTACATGAACAAATTTTGTAAAATTTTTATCGATCTTATACCTTTCCTTTGTTGATGATCTTCAGTAAAATTATTATTTTATAAATACATATATAAAAATTGAGTCAGGTAGGAAGGGTAGTAATTTCGGAACTATTCTAGAGCTTGAAATGATTAAAAACGTTCATATGAAGATATTCCGAAAACTGTGTTATCGAGTTACTATTAGAGAAAACCTTTGTCCAGATTTCAGTTCCACGGTGATATGAGGTTATACTGAAGTTTTTGAGGCGTTATATAAGGGCTAAACTTAATTGTTTCTTATTTTTCTGGCCTGAAAAATCGAACAAACAGCTACCAGAATTATATCGCCTGTAGTTTTCATGGTATCAAAAGTAAAGCGGATCTGTCTTTTCGAAATCACAGCGCATCACTGACTGGAAGATTGTTGGCTCTGAACGATTACAACTTTTGTTTTCCCGATGTATAATTTCAACACTAGTGTCTCAATTTTCTTGCTGAACTAGGTCGAGGATCTCCTTCATTTCAAAAACACCCTGCGAACAGCGTCGTATCGTCAACAAACTTTATAAAGTTAGTTATACACCAGCCTCCTATTCTATTCGTACACCAATTTGCCAGTTACAGCTTTTTTTTTTCAGTGATTAAAAATTTACTCTGCGTTTAAAAATCATTAAAAATATACTAAGCAGTTCAGAAGATACTTAACTTCCATACAAAGCCGGTTATAATATATATTTTTTTAAATAAAGTATTTATTTTGTATAAATACAAATATTATAGTAATAATAATAATTTGATATCCTTAAATATTTGTTCTTTGATGCAAATAAATCCAAATAAATATGTAGGTGTCGAATTAACTAATATTTTTAAAAAAATCCATTTTCTGTTCCATTTCAACTCGTATATCGCTTGAATATATACGTAGTTGTAGAAAAGGGTATTATATGAACGAAAACTTTTTAACATCACCACTCGAATAAAAAGTTTTACGTCATGCTGAGTTCTTTTTATGGTTATTTACGTATTATGCTGTTTGTATTTTTCAAAGATTATTTAAAAGAAATGTCATGAAAAAAACAGTGGTATGTTTCTGACAATGAAAAGAATAATGATCTATTTTATTGTTATTTTAATGTCTTTTTGGATTTTTGTCTTTTTTAATTTACTGTTTTTGTTTTAATGTATGATAACGTTATAATTTATAAAACGTAATTTTATATATTTTAAAAGTTTTGTTTTTAAGTATTTTGTAAACTCATGAACGAATAAAGTTGATAATCTTTTTTATAAGCTTTTAGTTTTCATTTTAATTGTTGGCTTAATATAGTATAAACTTTCCTTTTTATCAGATTTGTTTTATTTTATAAAAAAAAAAAACCCGGCAAAGTATTAGATGATTTTCTCGACTATTAATAATAAATATTTAAAGACTTAGAGCCAAGAAACAGAATATATATATATTTTAGAGGTGAACAATTTTAAGTAAAACTGTTAGAAAATATTCGTTCGATAGGTTAAGCTTAACAAATTTACTTAAGTAATTCTCTACCCTCCTGATAAAGGCGAAAATAATTAAAACTAAATTTTCAAAAAAAGCTTTTCTGCATTTCAGGTCCATGGTTTATAATTTTAAACATTTCTTTTTAATATTGTAAATATTTCTTTGTATAATAATAATAAATGACAATAATAAATAATTCACAATAAGTAGAATAATAGTAATAATGGTAAAAGGAAACAATAATCAAAATAATAAATGTCAATAAAAACAAATAATCGTAGTAAACACAACAACGATAATAATAGTAGTGCCCTCTTTTTCTACACACACTCTTTTTATTTGTTTAGCCTCCGGAACTACCGTAAGGTATTACTTCAGAGGATGTATGAGGATGATGTGTATGAATATGAATGAAGTGTAGTTTTGTACAAATCTCAGGTCGACTACTCCTGAGAAGTGTGGTTAATTGAAATCCAACCACCAAAGAACACCGGTATCCACGATATA
>JAAAKQ030312701.1:0-10003 GCA_010016005.3 Zanna intricata
CACCGGTATCCACAATCTAGTATTCAAATCCGTATAAAAATTTTTATCTTTACTAGGATTTGAACCTTAGAACTCTACCCTCTAAGATAATGCCCTAGAACTTTGAAATCTACCATTGAGATCTTCATAGATAACAAGATGAAGCTAAAAAGAGGTTTCTTACTCTCCTATCCTGTGAAGTAAAGCAGAGTTTATACAAAAAAAAACTTGATCCAAGATGTGATTCTCATATATTTTGGAATTCAGTTGTGATTAGATAGAATTTAACACTGAAAGTAACTTCAATAATATCTGTAAAAATAATCTGCTTCCCTTTCAACCATCTTTAAAAATATTGTTTGTTACCCATTCCAAAAAGAAGTAAATGGTAAATAAATAAATCTTTTTTTCTGATCAGTACATAAAATAAATCATATTAACCGCTTGATTATAATCCTGATGGGGAGTTTTACTCTTTAAGACGTTGGGGGTTGGCGTCCCCCATGGCCCTAGTCTCTGTAGCTTTACTTTCCACTACACACAGAACTATAGAACATTATATGCTTAGACTATGCCAGAACATTACCTAAACTATAACATATACCCATACACAACATCCTACACTGTTTCTTGTTACCCCTGTCAGGGAGTCTTATTCTTTAAAACTATGGAGGTTGGTGTCCCCACTTGCCTAGCCTCTGCAGCTTTTCCCACTATACACTGAACTGCAGAATACTGTCATCATGCTGTTGGGTGGATGGCTGTATGCAGTGAGCCTTGAACAATGTCCTCTGGGCACCTGGACAAACCCAGTTGTGTTTAGCTCTAACTCCAGTACATGTGTACTCAGCTGGAGTGGTCTGTTATGTCTCTGGTACTCAAGAGATCATATGTCGATCCAAATTTCAAATCTTACAGTGGTTGTTGGTTCACTTGAAAAAACCAAAAGAACATTACAGAGGGAGTGAAACTTTCCTCTATAAGGTTTCTTATAAGATACAGCGAGGAAGGTAAATAATTTTTTGAAGTTTTTCCCTTCCTGATAAATAAGTGTGCTGTAACAGATTTCGGAGATCCAGAAATGGCTAAAAAGTTCAGGAATGGCGCCCTGATAAATATGGGGGAAGAAGAAGTGATAGTAGAGCCTCATAAGACATTAAATTTCAGAAATGGGATTATCTTTTGATGTGACTTGGCTGACATATTTCAGATAGAAGATTAGATCTTTTACCTGAAATCGAAGTTAAGTTGGTATCACAGTCACTTACATCATCATATCCTGAGTTTATGACATATAAGTTGCAGGTAAAAATATCCCATTCATAATTGAAGACTTATGAAATGAATGAAAGCACGCTTTTCCTATAATTAAATAAGGAATGCCCTGAGTAATTCTTGAGACATTTTTCCTGAAAAGATAATTTCAGGCTCAGTATGTTATTACATCTCCCAGTTAGTGCACTGCAACATCTTTTGTGTACCTATAATAAAATTTTCTCTGACCAGATGTTTCCGGATTCTTGGTCAGAGGGTTTGATTATCCCCATTCTGAAATTGGTAAAAATAAATCATTCCTCACAAGTTGTTGCTCTATTCCCTTGACCAATACTCTGTGCAAGGTAATGGAACAAATGGTAAACTGTCATCTAGTCTGTATACCTTGAAAAAAACACCCTAATTGTTCCAGAAAAGTGTAGTTTCCACCAGGATAGGTTGTTTATTGATCACGGTTTTGCCCTGGAAGCTGCTATTCAAAACACGTTTTTTGTTGCCAATAACTGGTAGCTATTTTTTGGATCTCCCAGTTAGTGCACTGCAACATCTTTTGTGTACCTATAATAAAATTTTCTCTGACCAGATGTTTCCGGATTCTTGGTCAGAGGGTTTGATTATCCCCATTCTGAAATTGGTAAAAATAAATCATTCCTCACAAGTTGTTGCTCTATTCCCTTGACCAATACTCTGTGCAAGGTAATGGAACAAATGGTAAACTGTCATCTAGTCTGTATACCTTGAAAAAAACACCCTAATTGTTCCAGAAAAGTGTAGTTTCCACCAGGATAGGTTGTTTATTGATCACGGTTTTGCCCTGGAAGCTGCTATTCAAAACACGTTTTTTGTTGCCAATAACTGGTAGCTATATTTTTGGATTTACAAAAGGCGTACAACACATCATGGAGGAGAAAAATCTTAAACTAAATACACGTCATGAATCTCCTTACATTTATCTTGGGTTTTCTCAGTAGTCAGTCCTTCAAAGTTCAAGTTGGAATGACATCTGGAAGTTTCACACAAGAAGACAGAGTTCCTCAAGGAAGTGTTTTGTGTTATTTTGTTTGCCGTAGCCATAAATAGTAAAACAAACTGCATGTGCAAACCACTTATGTGTCTTTATTTGTAGATAATTTTTCAATTTATAAACATGCAGAATGTTAGCTGCAGTTGAGAGACTAAAAGCCATAGGCTGAAGGCTGTAGGCTGAATAACCTATTCAGAATTGTGTGTAAATCATCTACTGGATTCACATTTTACCCGGAAAAAAACAAATGCATTTGCTTTTGTTGGTTGAGGGAACATGTAGATCCTCAACTGTATTTACATGAACCCGTTGAAATATGCACACGGATTAGATTTTTAGGTATATTATTTGACCAACTATCATGGTTAACACATTTAAAGGAGCTGAAGGTAAAATGTCTAAAAATATTAGACATGCTGATCATTCTGTTCCCAGACAGAACGATCAGAATCAAATTGGGGAGACAATTGTACATGCATGTTACACTTCTACTGAGCTCTGATCTGTTCCTGCTTTGACTATGGCTACCTAACTTATTCACTGGTGCAGACCACCTCATTAAAGATGCTCAATGTAGTCCATCATCTGCCTTGCCAGATGTGTTTTTTGCTCAAGCCCCTTGGTAAGTCTGCTGATGGACATGATGAGCCATGTTTTTGGAATAGATAGATGGAAGCAAACTATATTTTCCTATGTGAATTGCATTAAAACACAATCAACTTGTCCAACTGTTTGTATTTAATTCTTGAACCAGCATGTTAATATCAGGAACAGCTGATATCTACTGCTCCATTAGGCATCTGAGCTCAATGCCTTTTCTCAACTCTTAAGTATACAATTGCCTCCAATTATTTCTCTCCTTGACAGCCTTCTCATATTTACTGCTTTGAGTATTGTCAGTATAATAAACAGAACACAAATCTGGCAATCTTATAAAATGAATTTTGTAATATTAAAAGTAGTATGAATTCTGATGTTACCGTTTACAGGGAAAAGTTGTACAGAACATACATGTTTGGTTTTCCCAGCATCACTAGTATTTTTGTTGCAGAACTGTGTCATTAATAATATATTACATATAAAATTAGCCCAGATTATCAGCATGTTCTTGTTTTCTTAGATTCTATGAGTCCCTACAGGTGATTAATGATGTACTCTAAACACTCTGTTGTTTGTGAGATTCATTGTATCATTTTGTAGATGACTAGATATAATACAACAATGAGCTTCTACTGGATCCTCAGCTATATAGGAATTACAGGCAATGAGCACGCTGATAGTGCAGCAAAGAGAGCTTCTTTCCAGCTTCCTTATATTTATTGTGTCACTTGTAATGATGTTATTTCCTGAAGCAGGTGGTTCATGATGAGTTGTTAAAGTGATTGGAATGCTATCATGAACAATAAACTTCACCCAATTAAGAATACTGTTTCAGCATGGAGCTCCTCAAGCAGAAATAACTGTTGAGAGGAAGTTATCTACCATTTGTGAATAGAATACACTACGCTCACTCTTGGTTATCTGATCACTCAAACAGTTTGAGCTGCAGTTTTTGAGCGCAGTTTGTGCTCACTGCGAATGCCAACTGACAGTGTACTACATCCTTATGGATTGTATCTGTTATGCAGTATTGCATCACAGGTTTACCTTAGGGCCTAACATACAAACCATTTTGGGGGAGGAAATGAAATGTTTCTATCTTTATTTTTACAGTTCCTTAGGGCTGTCTGTTTACATTCAAGTATTTAAATTACAGTAGTGAGTTTCAATTGTTCATGGCAATTGCCATAAAGCAGCTGGTTATTGATTACTTTGAGATATATAATATGATATACCTTTGTTTACTCCAAAAAAATATATTGTGTCCAGGCGATGATTACCGCAGAAGAGTTTTTCACACGGGGAAAAAATTGTTCATAAGGTAAATTATGAATATAAATCATAGATAAAAAAATAGATGTGACTAAAGTCTCTTTTGTTTTATGGGTAACAGGAATATTATCATTATAATCAAGGGGTATTCTCTCCATATGATATGTATGTTTATGTAGGAAATAAGATATGATTACCTGAAAAGCACAATGTAATGATTTTATCCACATTTAAAGTTTAGAGAAAAAGGTTTGATGACTATAAAGTAATGAATAAAGTTATTTTTTGTTTAGAGGACCATATGAATTTAATAGCTTAATAAGAGCTGTTAAATTCAGATTAATGTATAGCATGAAATATTTATAATTTTGTTTACAGACCTGTAGCAAGTTGTATGATACATTTCTTGTGTTGAAATAGAAGACGATTCTAAAGATTTGAAATTGAATTGTGGAATAAACAAAAGTACAGAAAGTTTAAAGCAGTCTGTGACAAATTTTATAATCTGATCTTAAAATGGAGTAAATATCAAAATGTTGATAAAAGACATGCACAAAGAAGATGAAGTTGTGCAGCAAACCTAGAGAATAACACAGTAATGATTGAGGTTGAACTAGGAGCATATTATAGTATCATATTATGCTTCTGAACCATATTTAAGTTAAATGCTCATTTGAAGTTTACTTTGACACAGCCTAAATTCAATAGCTACGAAGTACCGAAGCATTATAGAAGGATCCATGAAGGAAAGGGAAGAACAAGGAGTAAGAGACTGTCAAATTCAGGAATTATCATCTGCATGAGATTATTCAGATTTCAGTTCAAAACATGAATATAAAGAAAGGTATAAAATTCCTATTTCCTGTATATAATTTTTTAACATATTGAAACAGAAAATTAAATTTCATTTCAAATGCTAACTACAAAATTTTATGAAATTATATTGTGGGATTTCTTATTTTTAAGAGGATAAAACTATTCAGGCCTGTTTGCTTCTCAAATATCTCAACCTTTATAAATTAACAAAAATTGTTCTTTTGTGATATTTGAACTTTTCTTTTCAAAATGAACCTTTAAAACATAATTTAACATTTCTATCTTCCCCCCAAAGCATTCATATCCTCAAGAAATTTGGTTACTTAAAGTATGTAATAAGTTAAAGTAATTTTAAATGTAATTAATGTTTAATTTTTTTTTTACATATTTATCATTAAAAAGAATCAAATAGGAGAAGGGGAGGTTCAAGCTTTCTTTCAGTCTTGAAAGTATACCCATAGCCCCCTCAGTTGATTGAAATTAGGGATATTTGTACTCATATTTATTTTTGTTCCCCCTAGAATAATTAAAAAAGATCATTAGATTTGAGTTGCACTGCCACCAATGGGCTCTATCTCCAACAGCCCTCTGAATTAACAAACATTGAAGTATTCCATAAGAAATATAAAATTTTTGGTAGAATAGTGATGCTAATAAGAAAGTTTGAAGCCCATGAAACTGGTAACCAGTGTTTGTATACATTTAAATGTTTTGAAAATGCAAACGCAGGTACGGTGATTTAAAATTATAAAACATTTGACGACTTAGCAGGTAATGATAAAAAGAGTCCACATCGCCAGATTAATTGTTCTTGATAAACAGCAAAAAAGATAAAGAAGGTAGTGGATGGTGTGCACTGAGGGAGTTAAAGTTATCAGTATCATGTTAAGTTTGTAAGAAAAGATAATTTTACAGAAATAATGTGAGCCAGAAAGCCTATTCCATCTGAGGAATTATTAATAAAAGCTTGAAAATTTTCAAAAAGTTTAAAAAGATACTTGTGCTGTGCTTTCTGATTTAGAAGTAAACATGCTAACCAATTTCTTAAACTCTCAGAAGAAACAGTAATTCAATACATACAAAATTATTTAAAACAAATAAATTACGTTTGCCAGAAGAACTGAGTATTCAAAAGATTTATATTATGTACATCAAAGCATACCCTGCCCTTTCAAAGGAAAAATATAGGTGACCTGGAAGTGTTGATGACTTTCATTCAGAATGTGTTAAAATGTACTATACAGCTTTATCTCAGAAAATATTTTAACATTAATTTTTATTTTTTTTATTTTCCACTCTGATATCTAAAGAATAAATTACTCTATTGAGTGTTTTATAAATTTATTTATTTATTGTAAATTTTTTACTTATTTTTTAGGTAAATGATGAAATGAAATTAATTACTTATCATTTATAATTATGAAGTTATTTGTTTACTGTTTTTGAGTTTACAGAAAAATTAAATTTATATCTGAAACAAAGAATAGTATGATGATAATAATAGTATTAAGTGAAATTACTAACAGCTTTTTTTCTGAATTAGTCAAAAATGCAATTTATTAACATCTTACTATACATTGTTATTATTTAATTTTTGGATTTACCCCTGAAAAATGTGATTCACCTCTTTCTTCCATTTCAAAAGATGAAGTTTAATACTTCCCTGACTGTATTTTATTTTATTTCTATTAAATGGCTTGTTATTCTGTATAAAATGTAGCATTGAAATATACTAACATAAAAGTGAATCTATTTTTTGATTGAAAGTTGTTTGATTTTTAACTTTAAAATTGTCAAACTGTAAAATTATAAATAATGATCTTGGCTGTATACTAACATACATAAACTAGCCTAATATACATAACTTGCCAGCCTCCATGGTGTGAGTGGCAGCGTCTTGGCCTTTTACCCGGAAGTCCCGGGTTCGAATTCCAGTCAGGCACGGCATTTTTCATACACGCTACAATTCATTCATCTCATCCTCTGATGATATACCTTAACAGTGGTTCTGGAGGTTAAAAAAAATATATATATATAACTTAACCTATATTTTCCTTGTACTTTTAATTTGATTTACAAGAATTTATGTTCACTAAATATATATAATGTGATATATATATCACATTTTTAAAAATGTGTGAGGGCTGTAGTCTGTAAATACTGATTAGTTATTTAGCTTTCATATGTCTGCAACCTAAGGTTATCATTGTAATTTTAAAAGTATCAAGATTTACTTTTTTATTTCAACCAGCTTTCCCAGCTGCGCCAGATCTGGGTATGTGTGTATGTATCGAAAGATGCAGTTAAAATGCTGGCTTCCCAGGCTTGTAGCTGCAAATGTAAGTGTAAGTGAACTGGTAAACATGTAGTCCAAAACGCTCAGGACTATAACTAATCCACTTGCTTGTGATGATGGCAAAAAATAAAAAAATATCTGAAATTCTGAAGGCATTTTTTCAGTTAAAAAAAAATTATTCACATCATTTGTAGAAGTGTTACACCATCATTATACTTACTCAACAAAGTAAAATAGAATTATTATAAAAATTGCTCCATTTATTAATAACAAAACTTGTATAGAAGAAAAATATATTAAATTTAAAACCTGCTTCTTTATTGAAGTTGATTAAAAACTATATGTAATTTAGCATCTTTATTCTTCTTATTTTATTTTAAAATGTTGATTAAATGTTAGGGAATATCAGGGAACCAGATAAACTGTATAGAAATTTAAAACTATTAGGGGAGTGATTAATTTATTTTAATAATTTTTTTTAATTTTATAATTCATTGCTTATTATATTCCATGATGCTGTATATCCATGCACCCATATTAAATGTTCAATCAAACAAGACAATGTTCATTTAAATTTTTGTACTTCAGATTTTACTTGAACTTACAATTCTGTTAATAAAATAGCTTCTTCCTTTTCTGCTGTTACCAATTAACAGCTAAGTACCTTTTGATCAGGAGAGAGAACCCATTATAGTAGTTTTCAACATAAATAAAAAAAATGTTTTCCAACCTCCAAGGCTAAGTGGTAGCATCTCCTTTTCATCTAGAAGGATCTGGCTTAGCATTTTTCAATTGAAAAAAAAAGAATGAACAAATAAATGTAATGAAGGTAAATCTGTTGTTACCAGAATGCAAAATAAATAAATTTTTCCCAATTGAAACATGTGTGTTGAACATTTTTCAAAATTTGTTATTTTAATTTATTAATGTAATATTTTTCAGAGTGGTTTTAATGAAATAAAATTACAAACATGAAATGCAGTAATATTGTTTGTTGAATTACTTTAATTTTATAGAGAATCTTGCAGTGAAACCTTTTACCTATATGTTGTATCCCTTATTGACCATCAGTTATTAATAAAAAAAATTTGATTTTGACTTTATAAACTATAACTTGTTTCATTTGTCTGATGTATCATGATAAATATGTTTGCTCCCACTTTATGGCAAATAAATCTTTTATTCTGATCAGAACAAAATACATTATACAAATACATTGGGAATGAGTAGTAAGATACTCCACAAACAAGAAAAGGGATTGCACAACATTTGTACACATCAAGGGAACTAGCGGTAAAACCTTGATAAATACAAGCATAAAAAAATACAAACTTATAAAATAAAAAATAAACATGATTAAAATTCAATGCTTTTTTTTTTAATTGATTAGTATTATTTAAAAATTCATCAATAGAGTAATATTTTTTATGCAAAGGAAAACCATTAAAATGTATTTTAAATAAATTTTGGGAAGATTGTTAAGTGGTTCAGTAATTTATTAAAAATGGCAATGGAAGAATGATAAGGCCCTTGTAAACTAAAATACCATTTACATAAAAATAGTTCTGTTTTTTTTTTTTTTTTTTTTAAGAATAAATTTACCACTGTTCTTTTTGGAGAAAAATATAAAATACACTACACTAAAAAAAAATCAATCAATATTTGTAAAAAAATTAGCTATTTTGATTAAAAGGAAATTAGTTAATACATAGCATATAAGACGCCGAACAAAATACTCAAGATTATTCAATAAACGAAATAACATACTAATAAACGTTCTGTTTGATAAATTTTGAATAAACAAGGTATTTTTTGTGCTATCACAGTTTATTGTTTTTATTTAAGAAAACAAAAACAAGCTCGTTTAACATGGGTCGCTTATGTTAGGGATCTTGTGTGAACGGATTTTTAAATTTCATCGGAACAAGTGTGTCACGATTTAGAAGTTAATATTTTTTTCCTCTATTCATGTAGTCTACAAATAACGCAAGATAGCGAGTAATAAACTAGCTATACGTTTGTTAAAACCTTATTCGTTCATTGAGTGACTACTCATCTATTTCTATCGCTCCAAATACTGAATAGCACGATCACCTTCACTCTTTACCTGTTGAAATTAGATTTTTATTTTTGTACAGAAGTTGTATTTTATATTATCTATTATTATACGGCTGACTGGTGATAGTCATTATCAAGGTAGACTGTGACGTTTAGAAACCAGACATAGCTTTTGTGTCTGATGGAGTATTGAGAGCAATTTAGGAGAAATTCCACAGTCGTAGATTAGATGTTATTAGCCTACTGTTATTGTGAATTATTGTTTTATAAAATACATTTTATAAAGCTAATAACTAATTCGGAAATTTTAACGGCACTTGCAATGATCTTAAAAGTTAACTCTTCTCCCCGAATAATAAATAAAAAAAAAAATAATAATTACCCTTACGACTTTATTTCTTTAAAAAAATCCTGTAAGAGTTCTAAAATGAGTTATTAAACAAGAAAAATATTTATTTCTAAAAAAAAAAAAAAATTATAAATAAGTTTCGCTTTTTTTTTGTCTTCAGTCATTTGATTGGTTTGATGCAGCTCTCCCAGATTCCCTATCTTGTGCCGGTCGTTTCATTTCGGTATACATCCTACATCCCTAACAATTTGTTTTATATATTCCAACCGTTGCCTGCCAGCACAATTTTTCCCATCTACCTGTCCTTCCAATATCAAAGCGACTATTCCAGGAT
>JAAAKQ030312712.1:0-10002 GCA_010016005.3 Zanna intricata
AATGTTATATAAAAATAATACATTTTATTAATATATAACTTCTAAACTGAAATTCAAAACTGGAAAAATTGAGTAAATAAATACATAGAACTTCAGCTTACGCTGCTGAAGGGTAGTTACGTCGTTTCATTGGATTAAGTTTGATAATAAAGATGCAAATTTCTTTCCTACACGCTAAAATACTATTATTTGTCATTTTGAGTAGCTGATACTGAAGTAATTCGTGGAGAAAAAGGGATAATAAGAAATAAATTTGAAAAGAAAAATGAAGGGAAAAGATTTACTTTAGCCATTTCCCTTTTTTTCTAGGTACTCTCTTGGGAAGTAAGAAAATGAGATGAACAGTGGAAGGAAAAAAATAAGAAAAATAAAGTAAATGAGAGGTATATGAAGGAAAAATAATTTTGTAGTTCTATTTCCTATTCTGGGTATTTTCCTTCCTATCAGGTATTCCCGGACAGGGAAAATGTCAGTTTGATAATCCCCGTACCTTTCTGCTGATAATAAATGAAATCAATTTCCTAAAATATTTAAAGTAAAATTTATTATCAAAGCAGTAGAAAAAATTAGATTTTTCTGATGAATCCTATTTTATTATTTAAAAAAAAAATAAGGTTTATTACATAGGGTTCATTTGGCCATTATCCAAATTATCAATTGTTATTTTCGGGTTGGATTATTATTTCAATACGAAATGTAGTCCTAGTTGGATAGTAGTCCTGGATATTTCCATTGAAATATGAAAAACGAAATTTTTCCGATTACAATACTTCCTTTACCTCGTACAACGAAGTAAAAAATAAGAGAATGTATTAGAAGAAATTCTTTAGTTCATTTAACAAAGCGCTATTTTATTACAGGTAAACTAGCAATGGAAGAATTTTACTGAGTCTGCATGTATTTAATTCCGGTCATTTATGAATTTTTTTATTATGAAATTTAGTAAAACCATATAATTTCATTAAAATATGATATTAAATAATTAATGTGTCACATATAAAAATAAAACCATTGTGTACCGAAACATAGTAATTTTTTTGATTATTGAAAAAATATTCAGTTAAAAAAAAAGGAGAAAAAGGTTTCTCAAATAAATTTGTAACGATCTGGTTAAGAATTTTAATTTCCGCCATAACGTCCATACCACTTGACGCGATATAAATCCCGAAAATATTCCTACGAAAAAGAGAATTGCTGATAAAAAGAATGAGTAGTCTCAAGAGTGAGAGAGTATAAGAGTATAAAAGAGAGAGAAAGAAGACAGTTACTATTCTGAGTATTATTAAACTCTTATACCTCCAGGGACACAATCTCGTCAATTAAAAATTCCAGTCTTTCGATAACATTTCAGCAAACCATGAGTTCCAATTTCTTTGCTTTTAAATACCAGCTATCTCTGAAAATATGTGACTTAGCTTTTAAATGAATAATTTGAAATTCCTTTTATATATTCATATACAAGTATCTTCGCTATTACGAAGATTACTTCAAAAGTAATATAATAAATTTTTAGATTGACGATTTATAATATCCAAACATTTAATAACCATATTCTGTCCGTGCACTGTTAACTAGATTATTAAATATAATAATAAAATTAAATTTGTATTAAAACATCATTCAAACATAAGTAATTATAATTTAAACGTACTGATAAAATGTTATTCTTAAGTAAGGAAAATTAATAGAAATTCTAATTCAATATAACAGAATAGGATTCTTATGGTTTCTGAAAAATATAAATTTTTTAAATACCAGCATTATACAAACTAATTAAAAATTCACCGGTTACCATAACTAAATGTTTTGGGATTTGGATGGTGATCCGGTAAAAGATTATTTCAAGGAACTTAAATGTAATAAAACGATTTAATTAAAAAACAAAACACATACAGCTTAAAAAGGCGATCTTTGTTAGATATTATAAAATAGAAAATAGTAATAAATAAGAAAATAGTTGAGTAATACGTTAAAAGAGGAAAGAATTAAGGATGTTGACGTTACCAAGAATTTCAGTAATATACATACTATAAAAAAGATATAAAAACTATTAAATAAAGAAAAATACATTATGGTGTTACGAGATGAATAAAGATAATGAAGACAACAGTAGTTAGTTGGTGGAATCAGAGAAGGTACTACGGTCCATGTTGTAATATGATTTAAAAAGTAATAAAGGTAAACATAAAAAAATGAAAGCTGAGGATTGAGAAGTATTTTAAAAGTTTGATGACCTAGAATGAAAACTGGATAAAGGAAGTACGAAGCAAAATGTCAGAGGGGGGGAATAGAACTTAAAAAAGATAAGATAATTACTGCGAGTAAAAATTATCTCCATTGAATTGTGGAAGAAACTTATCAAATGCTTTACGTTGTGTGCTGTATCATGGAATGGAAAAAAATTAAATTGATGAACAGTGTGACAAATTAGAAAGTATTATAAAAAAATTTAATTTAATGATCATCTAGAAGAAAAGATCTGATTTAGATATATCATATGTAGAAATCGTCTTTAGTGAAAGTTCAATGAGGCAAAATTGGAAGTTTTGGAATATATACCTGTACAGTTATTAGAAGGTGAAGAAACTAATAAATAAATGAAAGAAGATGGTTAGGAATTAGTCAAAAGGGCCTTTAGTTTAAATCAATCTGAGGACAAACTGATCAACAAAAAAGAAGAAAAATATACCGATTTCATTTTTAAATCGCTTTTATCGAAAGTATATCTTTGGTTAAGAATTAATAAATGTATAATTCGCAATTGACTTACATCGTTTGTTTCGTTTTATAAAATCAAGCAACTATCGTCTCGTGTAGCAGTGAATCGACGGAAGTTAATCCCATAACTTGCTTCATTTTATGTGTTTAATGAGTTTATAAGAACGTTATTTCTGTCTTGTTTGATAGACTATTGAATCAATGAGAGATGTTGAGAAACTCATCACATCAGATATTTTAAATCTAACAGGTGATAAAAAAGCGCTTTACAACTTTAAAAGCATAAAAACCGTTTATTTAGATAACATACTGATTCAGTTGACATCTTATTTCATAATAGAAAACATCAAGTTTTGGATTCGCGTATTCATTAGTACCGAATTTTGCCATCTGTCTTCAGTATCATAAAAAATGGATACATTTATGGGTGCGGAACGTGTTCGGTTAAGTGTTTTAGTTTTACGATTTTCAGTCCGTAACTGTAATTCAACACAATTACGGAGCTTCCAAGCATATAATTTACTCTTAGCACCAAACCTTCGTTGAAACAGATAGTTCTATTAAACATACAAAATCACCAAGACATCGACGCGTCCCTAAAGTTATTGTGGAAGAACTCAAAGAAAGTTTTGCACTTAATCCAAAGAAATCAACTCGACGTGCGACACTTGAGAATGGCATTCCAAAAACCGTGGTTCAACAAATTACAAATAATGACAAATGTGCTCGGCAGCAGTTTTGAGTGGAAATGATGGATAGAAATGCAGAAAACAATACATTTTTAATTTTTAGTAATGAGTCAACGTTTCACATTAGCGGTAAAGTGAACATCCATAATTGTCGGATATGGAGCAGCAAAAATCGTCATAAAACTTTGCATCACAGTCATGATAGCCCTAGCCTTTTGTGTTCTAAGCAGACAAAGATTGCATGGGCCGTTTTTTTTTCCAGAAGGCAACCATAAATGGTTTATCTGGACATGCTAAAAAATTTTCTAATTCCTCAATAGAAGATGATGACCAAGATTTTCGCCATAACTATTAACAAGAGGAAGTATTACCTCACTACCTAAAAATACTATATATTTTAAATGATCCTGAATGCAATTTTTAGATCCTTTTTTTTCAAACAAATATATTATTATTATATTATTATATATCATAATATAAAAATTTATATAAAACTTAAACTGGATAAAATCCAGTTTATTTTTTATAATTTTATTTTCGTAAAATTTCTGTATACTTGAGTGATATAGACGAATCGATTCAAACTTATTGTATAAAAAAAACAGTGCAGCCATTCTTGAATTAAAAACGAATATATTATTAAAAAAATAAATAATTATATAAATGATTAAGAATTATAATTAAAAATTTATTTTTAAATTAGCGTAAAATCCAGAATAAAGATAGAAATAACATATCAAATATTAGTTGTCCATACTATATGGTGTGTATTGTACATTACAAACTCTGAGAAACTCTCTTTGTGTTTGCAATGTAAAAGTTATATCACTAAACACCACATTATAGGAAGGGAGACAAACATCATGGACATTTTATCATCCTTTACAGCGACAATTTGATGATACTCTTTGCATTAGTGTTTGAATGTGTACGTATAACAGTGACAGTGTTTGTTTATAAATGTTAGTGATATAGAACGTAAAAGGCTAAAGGCTGTTGCTACAACTACTGGCTTGCTGTTGGTTTTATAATAGCGAGATGGATACATGTAATATAGGAGAATATAATATGAAGTAAAAAGAGAATGGTGTGTGTGTGTGTGTGTATGTATATATATATATATATGAATGTATATGGGTATGTTCCCACAAAACACAGACTGGACTGTGTTAATATTCGATGCAATTATCTACAGCAGACTGCCCAGTTTTTCCGTTTTTATGTATGTTTTTTTTTTTTTTTTTTTTTTTTTTTACAACTGTTCACAGGCAATAACCATCATTCACAGAAGAACGACATCGTAACTGTGTGCGTTTTAAAAAAAAAAATTTTTTCTGTAATGTTAAAACCTGTTTTGCATCTACAACATACAAAACGGATAATATAAAGGTAGAAGTATAGAAATTAATTTTAACCATTTTATTATTTTTTAAAATATGTGCTACGAGAAAAAATACATATCTTCATTACATAACGTATATATTATTTTCCCGGTGAGTATATCTCCCTCTTTTTTTCTGTTTAGCCTCCAGAATCAGCGTAAGGTATTACTTCAGAGGATGAATGAGGATGATATGTATGATGTGAATGAAATACAGTCTTGTACAATCTCAGATCGATCACTCCTGAGAAGTGTAGTTAACTGAAACCCAACCACCAAAGAACACTGGTATCCACGATCTAGTATTCAAATCCGTATAAAAGTAACTATCTTTACTATGATTAGAACTTTAAAACTCTCGACTTCAAAATCACCTGATTTGCGATGTCGCGATAACCACTAGACCAGCCCGATGGGCTAAAGGATGTTTAGCCGGTTAGAGCTAAACACACTTCCTGTATTTGTTTATTAAACTCATGCTTGTGAGAATAATAAAGATAAATAAAAATTAAACTCTGTTCAATTTATAGAATCTATCAGTATAATGTAATTCTTTACATAAAAAAAGGTTGAGAAACGCTTCGTTAAAAAGTGTCGGCTGGCGTAAGATTTCGCCGTAATTATTAAGTATTTAGTAAAACTAAATCAGACTGTAATTTTTGGAACTAAAATTAAAAGATAAATTGAATGGTTTTATTTAAAATCTAATTTGAAAAATTGAAAAGAATAGTTTTCAGAACTGTATTTTAGAAGATATCGAGAAATTTGGGATAAAATACAGAAAGATTGGGGTCAATAATTATATTATTTTACATCTGGCATAGAATAACTTTGTTAAATGGGAAAAAAGTACCTAAAAGTTTTAAGCAAAACGTATAGATAATTTGAATAAAATTGTATAAATAAAATCTACTGAAACTAAATACAAACGTAAAAGTTTGGAAGTTTATTAAAAATGAAAATACGGCTGGTTTTTGCTGTAAACAGCAAAAGTAATAATATTTGCAGAGAATTTAACTATATGAATTTTAGAACTTCTAATCGTATCTTGTTTAATGCAACATTAGGTTCTAATATTAACGGTCATTATAACCTTTTTGGTAAATTAGACTGTTCTGATTTTTATAATTTGTCTGTAAATAAATCTTGTCCTTATTGGAATTACTATCTTGTATATCTTATTACCGCAATTCGTTTTACGTAAAGAAGATATATTTGGGCTGATGCTGTTACCTCATCTGTAATTACTTGGGAATAAATAACATTTTTCAAGTAATCGATAATTTAATGTGGTGATGAAAGAGTCTAAATATCCGTGTTGCTAAAGTAACACTTTAGTTATTATGTTACATAAACAATGAATATATCTTATTTAAATATAAAACATACCAATAACCTACGTTTATAATCTTTTTCAGTTTCTAAATAATCCTAGAGGATATCGAAAGTATAGTTTTTTCTTTAAAAAATAAAAAAAAAGTTTAATCTCATATGGTATATAAAGTTAAAAGTGATGTACCATAAACAACAAGTAAAATGCTAATCAGGGTGAGTTTAAACGTTTAAATAGAAAGGAGGGTGACTCGGTAAACGAGGAAGAGTGCAAGCAAGAAGTTGCTAATAATAAGATGAAGGGTGTGAGGGAGTAAAAAAAAAAAAAGGTATGAGGAGAGGAGGTGAGCGGGCGGTTTGTAGTAAAGTAATGAAAGAGAGTAAGGGGTAGTTGACCTTCAGAAACGCAACGCAACCCTCCCGGTTTAATATCAGGCAGGATTCGGCCGGGGTAGTCATCTATCAGTTCCAAACAGACAAGAGTTTTATTAAACCCAGGCCGGCAGCAGGGTGGCAGAACGGGAGAGTGGAGGAGAACATTGCACTGGATAGAAGGGATGGTAAAGTTACGGGAGTAGAGACAAAATATCTCCCCGATTTCCTCTCTCTCAACCCATCAACTAAAGGCCTATATACACTGTACCGACTCACCGACACACCTGTCTGTAACCCCGTGCCACTACTGTGCTTGAACTCGTCCGTCACTACCTTCTAAAGTTTCATTTACAAACTTTACTTCTATAAACTAAAGTACAAATAATGTACAGTATACAGTATATAATACAGTTATGTATACGTTTAACTAACTGCGTAATATTAACCATATAGTTTTAAGAATCAGATAAATAATTTGCTGATATTTAAGTGATTTTCTAAACGAAATATCATTTACACTGATTGTAATTCACTTCACAAGTTTAATAAACAGAATGGGAATTGTTTTCAGTAAAAGTAAATTTATTCAGGACAAAGTGTGTTAATAATCATCTCTACATGCTAAATGTTCATAACTACAGATATCGTATTTTTATCAAATAATAACGCTGACGTAAAAAAAAAATCTGCTAGAATTCCTCAATTAAGTAATAAATAAGTTTTTTTTTTTTTTTTATTATTTCTTTGAGGAGACTCATGTTTGGGACTCGATGACATCTGTGAGACATTCCGGGAACATTAAAAAATCAGAATAAAATTAGTAGAACGTCCAAATTGATTGTAAATAGATTTTTAGCCTAATTTTTCTAATTATAAGAGTCTGGTTGAAAATAGTTTTTACTTTATTCCTTCAAAATTTAGCATAAACTAATTTTTTTTATTGTTGTTTATTTTCCTTTTATTACTTTTAATAAAAGACATTATTATTTTTTATTTTCTACGTTATACATTTCTATAATTCTTACTGAAGATAATAATTATTACTTTTGTAATAGGATTAAGAACCAGGCATAAATATTTACATTAAATAAATTGTCCCTGTTATATATATTTACCGTTAAGTTTGAAGTTTCACTATTATCTAATAATAAAAGTAAAGAAAAACAAGGAGACGTATTAATTTATTTCACTGTTAATTTTTCTATAAACAAAAGAAATTTCATTTGATCATAATGATTTGCTTTTTAATTAAAAAAAAAAAAAATAATAATAATAATTCAAAAGAAGTATATTTTTTGTTTGCAAGTTGTATAATTACAGGAGATTCGGGGCTATTATAACCACAAGTGCTTTTTCCAATTTAAAATAGATATTTCTAAAATGAATCTAGGTTTTAAAGATTTTCGTAAGCCTATCTTTTTTGTAATCCTTGTATGTTAAAAAAAGTAGACGCATTTTATTTTTAAGAAAATATTTATTAAAAGTAATAATCCGTAACTAAATAAAAACAAAAAAAAAATGACATGTTAATAAAGAATACTTTTGTTTTAAAATCTTTGAATTAGAGAGACTTAAAAAAAATCTTTTTTACTATTTAATTGGTCCTGGAAAAAAATCAACTCATTACTTTACCGGTTCCAATTAGTGATATCTACAAGTAAAATTTACTATTAAAAGTGACTTATTAACCATAGTAACCAAGAAGTTTGTAAACCTCAGAATTCGATGATAAATAACCAACTGTGTAATTACTTTTGTACGAATATGTATTTGCTGTTCTTTCTGTGCTTCACGTAATTTGCTCTGTACTTCATGCCATGTTACATTATCTAATTCAGTATCACTAATTTTAAGTGTCATATTGAAGAAACCTTTTAAATCCCAATATTGAAAGACATGAGAAATGAACTTAACTGCATGATACAGTCAGACTACAATCGAAAATAATATAATAATCCAAGTCCAAAAACCCATATTAGACAAACATTGATCAGAAATAAGTACAGCATCATTTGGTGTTACTTTTTGATTTATAGTCTTCTTTGTTATTTCATCCCTGAACAAAACAGGATAATTAATACAATTAAAAAGAAACACACAAAAAAATACAATGAATATAAATTGTAAATGTACCATCATACAAGCAAAACCATGGCTTTGATGATAAGTATAAATCTGCGTAAAAAATACATCAACATCTTCAATATGGTTCAATCGTACAGCTTTTTCAGCAACAATATGAATCGTAACGCCATTATCCTGGGGGGTTTCTTCAGGATCTTCAGCATCATTCATTAGTTGATAACTGGTCTCCATTATTAAAACGCAAAAAATCGAATATCACAAAAATGAGTAAAAATAATTTTTTGCACGCTACCCGTACTTATAATACATTTTCTAAATAAAATAATTCAAAATCTACAAAAAAGAAAATAAAAAGTTTATGTAATAAAAAAATTATATAGATTCATATCATTATAAAAAATAATATGAATTTATATAATTGTAAATTATATAGATTCATATCATTGGCCGGCCTCCGTGGCCGAGTGGTAGTGTCTCGGCTTTTCATCCGAAGGTCCCGGGTTCGAATCCTGGTCAGGCATGGAATTTTTCACACACGCTACAATTCATTCATACCATTCCTCTGAAGATATACTTAATTGTGGTTCCGGACGTTAAACAAACAAAAAAAAAAAAATCATTACGTTAGAAAAATGTTTTTAATACCATGACTGTAAATGATATCTTTGTTTTTATACATTAAGGGCTCTCGACCTTAGCACCATCTCTATATTTAAATAAGTTTCGTAACAAAAAAAACCCTTGACAGTCAGACAAAAACAAAAACAGTCTAATCTTTAAAATATTTGTTATGTAAAACGTAAACTATTAATTTATATTCCAGAAAAAATAATTCTAATACGGAGAAGGCAGTAGATTAAATATCAATAATAAAAAAATAATATTAATAAAATAAAATAGCGTAGAAACTGATATACGTCTTATTCCCTAACCGCGTACGGTAACATTATTGGTAAACAACATTTTCGAAAACAGGCATTTTGGATATCTAAAAAAAAAGAAAGTAATATTTGACTTTCCTTGTATTTTTAATATAAACCAGGTTATTATCTACTTTAAAAATGATTTTCTATTTGATACAATCTATTTTTATACAAAACTGTAAAGCTGTCTCGACATGTAATATTAGGTAATTATTTCAATTAAATTTCTGAAATACAAAGTAAGTTATTCACTAAAGGAATATGTTTTATTTTATTTTTTTACATCCTTGTACGAAATAAAGGAAGTATTGTAATCGCGAAAAATTTAAGTTTTCAGATTTCAACGGGAATATCCGTTTTGACCATCCCTGAATCCATTTTGATTTTTTTTTTTTTTTTTTTCCCTATCTGAGTCGGTCCTTCAGTCAAGTATGGCTCAACTCAGATAGGGAGCTACTTGCTACAGCCAGTTGCTGTAGCGGTCGTCTAGGATGAGGAA
>JAAAKQ030312723.1:0-26736 GCA_010016005.3 Zanna intricata
ATTTAACGGGAGGAACTGAAAACCGGGCGAAATCTTTTGCTAGCCGTAACTCGCTAACAAAACGTTTTCAGGCATATTTTTATTGGAAACTTTTTTCTTATTTTTAGAAATAGAATCAGTTTCCGAGAGATTGCCGTGCAGTTTTGATACACTATGTATAAGCCACCTTGTATAGAATATTGAGGTAAGACCTGTCTTCCTTAATTTTTTATGAAAATATTTTCATGGGATCCTGTACATCCTCAGTCATGATTAAAGTAATTCTGTTATTGGATAATAAAAATTTAAAAATAATAAAGTAATACTAAAACTAAACTAATAATACTATCTGATGGTTTATGAAATTGAGGTTTGTTTCTATTTATATCCGTGTAATATTTTTCTAATATATTTAAGTTCATGTCATCTTTATTAAGTTATTGTTAATAGCAGAAATAGAATGTTTATTGTGTAGTAGATGGTCTGCCATGTTAGATATTCTAATTTATTATTTTTATTTATTATTTATATAATA
The DNA here is from genome assembly GCA_010016005.3 of Zanna intricata. NCBI lineage: Eukaryota > Metazoa > Arthropoda > Insecta > Hemiptera > Fulgoridae > Zanna > Zanna intricata. The sequence continues at coordinate 515 of JAAAKQ030312723.1, forward strand.
TTCAAGTTACGTAGTTTTAAAAGATGTGTTTTTCCTATATAAAACAATCACAATCATTACATTTAGTTTTAAAAATTCCCACAGATTGTTTATCTTATTTTTAAAGTACCCATTTTATTTCCTATATAAATGTTATTGCAATCATTACATTTAATTTTACAAATTCATCCACACAGATTGTTTATTTTATTATTATTTTTGTTTTTAAAATATTATATGATTATTCTGTTTTATGCTGTTTAAACATTTAAACAAGCATAAAACAGAATAATCAAATAATATTTTAAAAACAAAAATGTTTCTTTATTGTAAGGTTTAGCAATGTTTTCAATGATATTAGTAAATAAATACTTAGTGTATATTATTTCACTCTGCAACCTACTATTGTTATTTTGTTATTACCACATAACCAAATATTTAAATGATGGATTATAAAATAAAATGTTATGATTGTGTTAGAAAATATAAAAATAATAAATTAGGTTTATCGTGGCACACCAACAATAAACAGAGTCTCTTTCTAATATTAACAAAAATTTAGACATTAATAAAGATGACAAAAAATTAAATATATTAGAAAAATATTATATATGAAAATACAAAAGAAATTTTAATTTGATCATCAGACAAGTGTTTGAGGGAGATATTCTTATAAAAACCAACAGATAACCAGCATTCATTCTGATTACAAAATTATCATTATGCAGTAATGGAATTATTTCAGTCATGGATGTCTCATTGTGTTAATATGTATAAAACGCACTCTGTTCCAAAATCTGTGATGAAGTGAGTGGTATACAAAAACCATTATGTACTTGTTGAATATGCATCCATATTCTATAGTTGCTTAAAGAAGATGTATGACTGTATGTATAAATGTGGTGTAGTCGTTTGAATGACCACGCCTGAGAAGTGTAGTTAAATTGAAACCCAACTGCCAAAGAACACCAGTATCCACGATCTAGCATTCAAATCTGTGTAAAAATAACTGCCTTTACTAGGATTTGATGCTGTTTGATAATCTCAATATTCTGTAGTTGGTGGTTTATTAAAAGAATTTAAATATAAATCCAAAATAATATTTGCTTCAAAGTAGAAAAAAGAATTTATGGAACAACTATTTTAAATACATGTAAAAATCTAAAATCTACTATCTTAAATGAGTTTATTTCAGAATTAGAGCTACCACTCGCGCAGGCCTCCATGGCACGAGTGGTAGAATCTTGACCTTTCATCTGGAGGTCCCAGGTTCAAATCCCGGTCAGGCATGGTATTTTTCACATGATGCTACAATTCATTCATTTCATCCTCTGAAGATGAAATGAATGAAAAAACTGTGAAAAAATCGGAGCTGCATAAAATTTGAGTCATTTACATAAAAATTTATTGTATCCATTCATTATAGATATTGTTTATATGTTATGATATTTTTTATTACTTAAATAAATGCTCAAAATGTTGTACTATATATTACAAAAATACACTATTCTATTTTAAAATCAGAACCTTCATTTTGGTTTAGCACTAAAATAAAACCATTAACATTGTAATTTAAAAAAAAAAATTAACTCACTTTTAAAAGTTTATCTAAAAACTACTAATAAATCAACCACAGACTATATAATGAATAGAGAAAAACATCCAAGAAACTTCATTCAGTGACCTCTAATTTGTAAATTATACAGAATGAAAAGAAAAACTATATACAAACAAGTAATGCTCTCATGACTAAAACTTTTGTATTAGTGTTTATCAAGATAATTAACAAGGATTATCATTGATGCAAAATCAGTGTTTGCAGCAACAGGCTTGCTAGTACATTAAACATTTTTATGATGAAACACTCAATTTTTTGACCAGCAGGAATTTCAGGTGACTATCTCAAGTAATAGAAGTTTTGTATAGTCAGCTTTTATTACTATATATTATTCTTTGTCAAGGCAAGCATGACTAGTCATTGTTATATAAGTAATAATATTTTTTGTTCCCCCCTCCTCAGTATTATGGTGTAAATTGTCAGTAATGTGGCTGTTTTATACAGAATTACCTATGTTAACCTAATTTCCAAATTAATTTTGTTAAAATTTGCTTAAGATTGAGCAAGAAAATAACTGCTTTTTTTATCCCTGTATAGATAACCCAAGCACGTAATAACCATGGAACTGTGTAAATGCAAATGTATTTAACTCTATACAATAGAATTATTTTCAATTATAAATTTTTTCCAGTGGATTATTACATTAAAATCACATAAAATTAAAATGTCCCTTAGCATTATTTCTAAAATGGCAGTCAATAATTTGAAGAAGTTTAAACTAAAGAAAGAAGTTTAAAAACAATGAATGTTGGAATGAAACTCTTAATAACCAACTCAAACATGTCTGTTGTCAACAAGCAAGATTCCCCTTTTTCTGTTTTAGCCTCCGGAACTACCGAAAGGTATTTCTTAAAGAATTTGTATGATGACTGTATGTATAAATGTGGTGTAGTCGTTTGAACGACCACTCCTGAGAAGTGTAGTTAGATTTAAACCCAACTGCCTAAGAACATCAGTATCCACGATCTAGCATTCAAATCTGTATAAAAGTAACTGCCTTTAATAGGATTTGGATCCTAGAATTCTCGACTTCGAAATCAAATGATTTACGATGTCGCGTTAACCAGTAGACCAACTCTAGGGCTAACAAGTAAGGGTTGAAACAATATAATTTTAGAATTATTTTAGTTTCGTTACGGTTATGAATATTGCTACACTGTTAAGTACTCGTTTGTAACTTTAATATGCAAAGCAACAATGTATATTTACTGGGATGAAAATGAAAAAATAATCACTTTTTTAAAAATTAATGAAAATTACTTGTTTATCGATTTAGCATTCCCGACTTTAAGTATTATAAATAAATGCTTGTCAGGTCTCAGTTTAAACCGTACATTAAATATGCATAATCCTCTAGATACGACGCTTCAGCGGACAGATTTCTATCCACTATATAAAAATTATTATTTATAAAGAGTGTATCAAAACTGCACGGCAGTCTCTCAGAAACTGATTCTATATCTAAAAATAAGAAAAATGTTTCCAATAAACATATGCCTGAAAACGTTTTAGAAACGCTAGAAAAGGGCAATTTTCGTCTTCGATTTTTGCGGATTTTACCATTTTTCTCAAAACCCGCAAAGAATACATTGTTGGGACTAAATTTATTGAATATTTCAGGCTAAAAAACCATAACATTTACCGCTAAATTTGGGTTCCCAGAATTTCGGTGACTTGTTATTTAACGGGAGGAACTGAAAACAGGGCGAAATCTTTTTCCTAGCTGTAACTCGCTAACAAAACGTTTTCAGGCATATGTTGTTGGAAATGTTTTCTTATTTTTAGATATAGAATCAGTTTTCGAGAGATGCCGTGCAGTTTTGATACACTCTGTAGAATAAAAACATCGATATACAGTTTGGTGTAAATGAATCGATGAAAATTCTATCGAACTTTGCTATCGGAAATGGTTTATCCGAATGACTAATGTATAGTCTGGTACTATAGTAAAATGGCGGGTATGAAAGGTAAGAATATGTCAATTATATTTTTGCTACGCATTTTCAGAGTATTATTTTCTCCACGCATTGTCAAATATTTCCTTTCTTTCTCAGGAGTTCTAAAATTCAATTGTATAAATGTGCTAGGCTTTTAAAGTGCTGGTAGTTTTCAAGAGATGCTAAACAGAAGTTTTGTTTCTGTTATCTAGTCGTTTGAATGTCTTTTTGTCGATAGCTGTCATGTTTGGTTACAGTAATGATAAACGTATCAATGCCCAACACATTTATTATGTTTATGCGAAAATGTTTGATAATTTGTGTGTTACTGATGTTGACTAACCCTACGTGATAATCTGAGTTCTTGTTGCGTTTTCATTGTTTTGCGTTAAATGAAAAAAAAATCTGAATTAGGTTATCCCTCGTTTGATCTAGTTAACCAATAGTGGAACCTATTGATAATATTTATTATTTCAACTTAATGTAAAGCAATTAACTTTCTTTATATTGAAGTCAATTATTTATAGGACTGGCCATTGTAAGACTATTTTAAGAGGGTTTTCTAAGTTTAATTCTAAACACAACGTAATTTTTTTTTAACGTCTAAAATCATAATTTAATTTTAATTAAAGTTTGCATCTTTGTTAAATGTAATCTTGTATCTGACTCAATCTGTTGCACAAATAATAAATCTCAAAGCGGTACTAATTCCAGCTTCCATTATTTAGTGGGTAGACTGTTCATTGAGTTTTGTACATTGATTTACAGGATAACTTTAACATCTGTCTGTCTAATTAATGAAAGTTAAAACACTCTTATTTGATAAAAAATTCAAATTCTTGGAATTGCCATTTGTTTTAAAGTATTTTTAGTCATCCAGCTTATTTCATCTTTGAAAAATTAAATTGTGATTGTATGAACTCCAGTAGACCGTCGGTGTACTTTGTTACATAATAAACAGAAAAATATTTCTGGTGGTTTTATTGTTTCATATTTTTGTATTTCCAAATGGTAACATGAATGTAATCTTATTCTTAACCTATAATCTTCTGTTCAGTGACTAACCTTAGACGTTTTTAATTAATTTTATTGAGTTTTACCTAATTTTATGTTGCTAGAGCCAAAGAGCAGGGCCACAGTTCAGTATTTGTTTTATGTAATAACTTAATATGAGGCATGGTTTTTTTTTTATGTAAGTGCTGCCTGTTTTGAATAAAAAATGGTGAGACATAAAGAAACTGGTATTTATTGTTTTTTATAGGACCCCTATTGAAATCAAATTGTTTTATTTGCTACACTAAATATGCATAATTTATCTGTTATTTTATTATTTATGATAGGCATTTACAAGTATAACATAATAATTATACATAAACTTTGTACGCAACTCGATCTCTCATAATAAAACTGCTTTCCTAATAATGATATTGGTATAAATTTTTTTCTAGACTAATTGATTTAGTTGATCATTTTATAGTGTCCTGTACATTTGATTTATCTTTCTTTACATGTAGTGCTGTGGTGTTAAAAATATAAAATGAAAATTTTGGAATTGCCGAATTCTGAACAGTAAGTAGTGCAATTTTTATATTTATCAATTTTTTATATACATGCACAATTCGTCAATACATGGAATCAGCAGAGTATAATCAAATATAACCTTTGCTTGCTTCGCATCTAATCTCATCTGATTAATGTTAAAAAAAAAAATTATATACAATAACTTATATGTGTATAAGTTTTATCATGTTGAGTTATGTATAATTATTATACTTCTTAATTCTTTTGGTAGGGACTTGTATGACCAATAAGTACTGAAACACTGTGTTATTTTAACATATACTTCAAATGTTTTTTTATTTTTCAAATTATCATAGCTTTATTATTCTGTCACTGAAAAATCTTTTCCTGCTATTGATGTAAACCAATTACATTCTTCATATTTGAGTTCCTTATCATTTTTAAATCTCTTTGATGCATGCAAATCATTGTTTTAAATGGAGAAAAGTTAATGATTACTATATATTAAGTTGAAACTGTATGGTGGATTTTCTAAAACTTCCAAATCAAAATGTTTTAGTTTGTGATCAATCACTGTTTTAAAAATAATTAGATCAAAAAAATTTTCACGGTTTTTGTGAGATCAAAGTTTTTGAAGAGTATCAGTATGCATTGACATTTATTATTATTTCATGATCAAGGAGTTGTGTAAGCAGTAACCCATTATTATTCCAAAAAACAGTGGCCATAAGCCTCTTTTTTGAATATTCTTGCTTAAACTTCTTGGACACTAGAAATGGTAAATGGTGTCATTGCATAAATTGCTGCTTTGTTTCATAATTAGTAATATCCAAGTTTCATTAACAGTGTGGTTAAGTTGTTCATATCCTTCATTATTTTGTATTGATGTAAAAATTTTAGCTGTAGCAAGATGTGTTTCTTACGTCAAGATTTTGTCAAATTTGTCAAAAATTTTTTTTGCCCATCTGGTGTGCAATTTTCTATTGGCCAATTTTTCTGTTGAAATTTTTTAAATTGTGAATATGAAATCTTAGGAAATAAATTTGATAATTGTGTAAATCATCAGTTCTCACTTCATCTAAAAATCATTTGTCATCACAGATGGGTGACTGGTTCATTTTTCACTGAATATTCATCCGGTCTTTTTAAAACAAATGACACTATTTTTTTAACATGAACTTCACATTTTAACATTTGTTCATAAACATCTCAAATATCTGATTGAATTTCAGTAACAGATTTGTTTTTTGCCATTAAGAAATAGATTACTCAAATCTGCTACTTTTATTTTAGTACCCATTTCAGTTAGGTTATGCATGACACTAATGTGTATGTAATGGATGAGTTTTGCCAACATATGAGTACTGATAGAAATAAATGTGCTATGAAAGAGCTAAACAAAGTATAAACAGCGGCTAAGTTGAAATGGCCCAAATCTAAAAAAAAAGTATGCCTCATATTATGTAACAAAATTTTATATGAGCATTAATCAGATTTTAAACCAGATTTCTGTTTTTGATAACGTTTTGTAGTATAGCATAAAAAATAATGAATATATTTATTGCTGTTCTTGTAAGCCCTGAAGTTGTATAAATTTTTCACAATGTGTGGCAAGCTTGTGGATCTCTTTTTCATACAATGTTTTAGGATGTGTCATGAGCCAGTTCATGGATTCTTCCATTTCCTTGTTACTTTAGAATCATAGTTCTCCCAGTACCTATTTTAATGGCCTAAGAGAAAGAAATAGTTGAGGGAAATAAATCTGGACTATACTGGGAATTTTTTTTTAAGGTTTTCTAGTAAATTTAGTTTAGTTTATTCCAAGTGAAAGTGGCTATATGAGCCTTGTGGCTTGAAGAAGAATTGCATCTGTGGCTGATGATGCATTTTGTACCTATAGGCAACTCTCTTTGTCCAAGAGCTGGTAGATGTAGGCAGTATTCAGAGTGTGATAATCATGGAGAAAATTGATAAATCATTCCAGCTTCCAAAAGATGATTGCAAGGATTTTTCCAGCTGCCTGAGACATTTTTATTTTTACAGGGCAAGGCTTTCTTCCACTCCCACTCATATTCAGTGATTTCGACTTGTGAGTTTAGTGATTGACCTATTTCTCATCAGTGTGATTCAGGAGCCTTTGGAAAGTTTCTTGTTTCTGATTTTGCTTTAAAAGTCGTGAATCCAACTGATTCACAGACTTTGCAGAACCCAAGGTGCTTTATTATAATGGAATGAGTGTTTCCAGGATTGATACCTTTTTTTTTTTTTTAACCTCTTGTAGCGTGTGTGAAAAATGCCATGCCTGACCGGGATTCGAACCTGAGACCTCTGGATGAAAGGCCAAGATGCTACTACTCGGCCACGGAGGCCGGTCCATGATTGATACCCATTTGTGAAGAAATGTTATCAACCATAACATACGATTTGTCTATACTGAAGTCATGGTTTAATTGGATGTTGTCATTCATTACACTGATCCTTAAATACCTGTTGCCTCAATTTCTACTGTTTTATGCCCTCCTTTTTGTTGGCCTAATCGTACAATCGGGCTCATGATGTCATATCCCTCTGTACCTCAACTCTGGTCAAAATTTTAGAGGGGTTGACATGTACATTGCACAACTGACTGTGGAATGTCTTGCAACTGACTGGAATGTTGCTCTGACATGCTGCTACCAACCAGAGAAATACAAATGCCAAGATGGCTGGAGTGCGCCCTTCCAAATCTCTGCTGTCAGTATTCGCCTTTGTCAATCCTCTTTTGTTTGTATGTGAGCCACGAAGATAAAAGTCCAGTTTATATTTCATTAACTTTTATTTCCTAATAAATCTACTGAAAAAAATTTACAATAAAATAAGTTAAATTTAATATTTTCTTGCTCTCAAGAAGTATATATTTGAAATTACATGGTATATATTTTAATGAAACCAGTTACTGTATTGTCTTATTTTTGGAAAGTTTAAATTTAAGTAATCATTGAAAAAAAAAGGTAAATAAAGTAAACATTACCATTATTTGTTTTATCTTAAACTTTATCTTATTTCAGTTAGCATTTGATACAATAAACTTTACAACTCTATAAATTATTGCCCTTCTTTCGTAGAAGTCACCAAAAGCAAATATTTTGTGTATCTCTTCCTTACTAATTGTGGCACTTTTGTCTAGTATTATTCTAGCCCAATGAATTCTCTGTTAATAAATAAAATAAAACTTTCTCAACTTATATAATGAATATTCACAAATGGACAGTGTTATATTCCTCTGTTTGATTTAAAGTTCTTATCTGTCAACTCACTAACATTTGAATGTTATGATTGAAGTTTATTCCTCCATGTTAAACCAACATTCAGGGAATTAGAAACCAGTCGTAAATAACACTGAAAGATTTTATGTTGTACATTCAAATTATCCTTTTTGTTCAGTATATCAGTGCTCTTAGCTTAGACTTTTATCTATTTGTTTTTGGTGTTAAAGATGTACTAATTTTTATAATATTGTATATTGTGGAAAGTAACATCCCTGTTTAAAGTATGTTTTAAAATATCTTGCCACAAAAAACTAGTACTGTTTAGGTGTTGCTTATATTGTTCCCAATACTTGCAGTAGTTCTGATAAAAATCATACCAAAACCATATGAGAACAATTACCTTTTATATAAGATATAACAGGCTTACTCATCTTTCTAATGACTACACATGACTGCATTACAACTCTGTAAGATTGTTGCGATTTAAGTATGTAACTGGTCATTTTATGCCTAGTAGCTGTATGTAATTTAAATTTTGATGACTCATTCTGGACAATAATGTTTGCTATGAGATTTATAATTGCCCAAAAGAAGTTCAAAATTTAGGTTTTGCATGCAAGCATTCACTTTGGTATGTAGATGTACTTGCAATCAGTGATTATATGTTAGGATGCAGTTTGATAAAAGGATCAGCCAAAGCCGATTGTTTTCATTTTAATGTAATATAAAAATAAATTAATGTGTAAAAATTACCTAGTGTACATAAATCTATGCAATTTATTTTTTTATATGTATAGTGGTTAACATTAATGTTTATATAGTTAAAATAATAGTTTTTTTTAGTAACTTCATCTGCTGCTTTACACAATGTGGCAGTTTACATTCATAATAGTTTACTAACTAATATTTTAAACTTTAGTTTGTGTTGTTGAGAGAGAATGTGAATGACTTTGAAAAACTTTTTTTTAAATAATCCCAGAAGAAGTTGTTTGCTCATTAAAGTCAGGTAATCATGATGACCAACTGATGTCACTGAATCTGGAAATCAGTCGCTGCGGAAGTATCTTATTTAAAATACTGATACTTTGCCTTACTGATGTCCCACCGTTTTGAAATCATAATCGTTGAATTTCATTGCACTAAGTTGAGGTCTTAAAATATTTTCAAGCATGTAATAATAATGTTGTGAAGCAAGATTACAAATAGTACATGTAAAAAAAGGCCTAATAGTTTTAAATGACTGCACATAAGACCTTTCAATCATTCATTGGAACATTTGTTGATTTTGTTGGTGTTTCTAAAATTATTTGAGATAGTTTTATTTACTTACGAGGTAGATTTATTGTTAGGATTGTTTTCGGATTCATTGATAATATTAATGAAAACAATAAATAGTATTGAAAATAGAAGAGCATAATAATTTTATTGTTTCTGTATCTTAGTATTGGATCAGCTTATTCTACATCTAGTATTAGAAAAAAGAGTACAATGTTGAATTAAAAACTTTTATTGTTAATTGTTGTATTAAAAATTACTTTATTTACATTAACTATAGTGGTATTTACAAAAATTATATTTTCATGTATAATCATGATTGATCATTTGTTGTTATTTTGTTGGTGATTATTTTTAGAAAAGACATCTGTAATAAATTATTATAGATTACCCGTATTTTTAATGTTTATTAATTTTGTTTGTTTGTTTCATGTTCTTTCATCTGCTTGGTTACAGCGTAAGTACCATATTTCTTAAATTAAAAAAAAATAATAAATAAAAAAAAAGAAATACATTTTAATGTGTATATTATTGCTACCAGTAGGTTTTACACACACGCACACGCGCGCGCGCACGCACGCACGTGCACGTGCACATATACACAAATACATATATATACACACATGCGTGCGCGCATGCCTCTATAATTTAAACAGCAGCCAAATCTCTAAATTACACATAATTAAAAGTAACATTTTAAATAAATGTTTTACTATGTATATAATTGTTTCTGTAAATTAAACCTCTTAAACTCCATGGTAAGATAATAAATAAGTCTATGTAATATGATTGAAAAAAAATTATTTATATATGAAGTTTTTTTAAAAAAATAAGTTAACTTGTAACTATAAATTAATTCCTGTTTAATTGCCTACGAGTTAATTATTACTGTAAGGATAACTTACAACTGAGTAAGTAACTTATCAGTTAACTTATAACTGTAAGTTAATTTAATCCTTATTCTTGTCAGTTAAATTATATGTTTTCCCTGAGTTCTTCTATTATGTTGTTTTAAGTTAAATGAAATTTCATTTAACAAATAAATCTTACATTATTATTAATTGAGAAAGAGGTTTTCAAGAGTCTCAAGAAGTAACTATAGATTATAGGTTGAACAACAAAATTTATTGTAGTTTCTTGCTAATAATGGTTTTTTGTACAAATTAAAAAAAATAAAACTTTAATATAAAATGCAGTCTTAAAAGTTCAGTAAAACTATATTATTTTTTAGTGAATACAAATACACTGAAATTCTAAATTATTATAAAAGTCTACTTTTACATTTGTAACAATTTATTCTAAAATTTTATTTTTAGTGGTTATTAAAATATAAATAATTGTGTTTATATTGTACAAAATATGGAAATATTTTAAAAGAAGTTACAAAAAAAAAGCATTCTGAACTATAGTCAAAATTTAAAATTTATTATACCGTTTTCAATTTTATTGATAGTTTTTATTTCATTCAATTTTTTTTTTAATGTTAATATTTTGGTTATTATTTTTTTATATTTTTTCTTCTTATCTCTTATAAAAATGTAAATATTTAAGCTGTTTGGATGATAATTATTTTTATCAGGGTATTTATTTTAAATTTAAAAATTTGAAATTTTGTTGGTAATTTATTGTGATCATATGTATTTTTCATTCATAGTTTTATACTCAGCCTTGCTTGCTTTAGGGAATGAATAGGTAGAATTTTTATAGTATGTTTAAAGTGGCGTACCTGTCCAGTTGTTCAAACATAATTAAAAAACAAGTGTAAAGTTCTTAATGGAAGGTTTTTGTGAACAGTTATTAATTACAACTTTTATTAAATTTGTAGATAAATTATTACTACTATTTTAAAGTGAAAGTATATTGGTTACATTTGAATTGTTATGAATATTTTGATATTACATGGAATTATATTAGGTTTTGTTGTGTTGATTTTTATTGAAAATTATTCAAATTAAAAATGAATAAAATTGTTTTCTAGTAAGTGTTTTTTTGCAATTCATTTTTTAACATTTATTTGGCATAAATAATAAATTTAAGTAGTTTTATTAGTTTTGTGTAAATATAAATTTAATAAATTTACTGATCTCTCCACAATTATATTCACAATTCGTTTTTTAAAAAAATTATACAATATTCCATGATTATTTCAAGTTAACTGCAAATGATTTTTAAAATTCCCAGTTAAATATAAGATGATATTTTGAGTTTTTCTTTTTGAGAAATATTTTCTTCTGATACAGTAGATTATGTTTTATAAGTAAAGAGTGATTTTGTTTTTCTTCTATATTACTATATAGAGCCGGTACTGCAGTTTCTGTTAAATGTATTAATTTTACCCTACTTTGATTTGAAAATGTGTAACATTTAACCTCTTCTCTTCTCTTTTTCTGTTTAGCCTCCAGAACTACTGTAAGATATTACTTCAGAGGATGATATGTATGAATGTGAATGAAGTGTAGTCTAACATTTAACCTGCATGTCACAAAACGCACAGATTTATGATTATTGGATGATTTGTTAAGATTTCAGATTTTTTTTGTTGTAGTTATTGTCATATATATTTTTTAAATCTTGAGTTTAGTAGCTTTCTATGAAAATTATATTTTATTATATATTTATTGTTCAGTTTAAAATGGAATTAACAGCTGTTTTTCATCAAATGTCAACAACATGTAGTACTCATTCAAAAGGAAACTGCTGTGTTATTGACAAATATTATTTAAGAAGCTTATTAAACATACTCTCAGCTTGTTCAAATTGTAATTCAGTATTACTATACAATTTTTTATCTTTCTAGTAGTTAATTTAATATTTGTGTCAGTAGTTTTGTAACCTTGTCATACAATAGATTGAATTTTTTCTTGTCCAGTTCAGAGAGTCTTTCTCAAAAGTTTGTATTATTTTTATAAAAATACAATTACACAAATAAATACAAAACATTATTTAAACAAAGAAAGGATGAGAGGTCATCTCCTATGGCTGTTGTGTTATTACTTATGCTAGAAGCAATTGCTGAATGTTTTTGCAATTGTCATTGATGCGATTTTGGTGGGATGCATGTATATTAGTGTATTTATGTAATTTTGATCAATTGCCCTGCAATCAGCCTGTTCAGTTTGAAAAAAAGTAGGGTGAATTAAGTTGTGTAATATTTCTTAAATTTATTTAATATGTGTTTTTTTTTGTTCATTTCAGTCTTGTTACACTGGCATTTGCTGGGTCCATTGGAATGACATTGGTAATATTGGCATGTGCACTCCCAAATTATGGGTAAGACGTCAATACTGGTTTTATATAGTTCTGGTATTCTATATAATCCTTTATATTTTAGTTTTAGTTAAGCTGTATAGTTTTTAAAAATTATTTTAATTTGAAAAACCAAGAGAATAAAATTGTTTTTGATGCGATTTATTGGATCATTTCTGAGGAATTGTGCAAGTTAAATTAACAGGTCAGTTAAAGAGAATCTGTGAAAGTTAATGTGATAGACCATTATGAAGAATTTAGTAATGCTAGTTGTTTCTTTTCTGGAATACATTACAATCTAAGAAAATAGCATTTTAGGAGTTACTTTAATCTCATGTTTTAGGAATTACATTCTTTGGAAGTACCTTGGACAATGAAATGTTATATAAAAAGGTTATCAGTTTTAATCTATAAAGCAATTTAATTTTTTTATTGATGTAAATATAAGTACTCTTATGTAGAGAATAACATTTATTCAAAGCTATAATCTTTTTTAATTTTTTTCCTGAATGGTTGCAGGACATACTAAAGAAAATAAAAATATTTTTACAACAAAATGCTGTAAGAGGTCTGTTCACAAAATATCTGAACATTTTTAATTACACGCCAACGAAGATATTTAGTGATGAATGGTTGGCAGGATTGTGTTTCACATTACCTTCTCAGAAACCACATGTTCGTGAATTGTTAATATCTCATTTAGTTTTTGTGTTATTGTTATTTGAGTGCAACGTGTTTAAGTGTTAGTGATCTTTGTAATGTGTGATTTTCACGAGCAACGATACAATGTAAAATTTTGTGTGAAACTGAGGAAAACTTTCACAGAAACATTCAATTTTGAACAATCTTATAGAGATGATGCTCAGGATCAGATGCAATGTTACAAATTGTTTTCACAATTTAAAAGTGGTTGTCAGTCAATTGAAGATAACCCTTGACTAGGAAGGCCATTGACTTAAACTTGTCACTACATTTGATTTATTTGATACCCAAATTAACTATCATACATTTGTTCAGAAAATCAACTATATGGTGCATGCATATCACTGATTGAATGTCAGAGAACTTGCAGAAGAGGTTACTATCTCAATTGGATCATGACATGACATAACATTTTGACTCAAAAATTTAACATGTGTAGAGTTGCAGCAAAGGTTGTTCCTCCTTTGATGACCAAACAGCAGAAAGAGCATCAAGTGGAGTTTGTCAGCAACTTCTTAAACAAGCCAGTGATGAGGAAGAAACATTTATGCAAAGGATCATAACAGGAAATGAATGCTGGGTTTATGCCTATGACATTGCAACAAAAGTTCAATCATCACAGTGGATTGGCAAAGGATCTCCATTTCCCAAGGAAGCATATCATTCTTGATCTGATGTCAAAGTGATGCTCTATGTTTTTTTGATTTTAATGGAATTGTGCATTTTGAATTCTTGTCTCAAGGTGAAACAGTAAAACGTGTGTATTATCAAGGGATTTTACAATGGTTATGTGAAAAAATTTGCAAAAACAGACCAGAATTGTGATGAGACAACTCGTGCACGACAATACACCTGCACACTCACTTTTGTCAGTTCATCAGTTTTGTGCCAAAAATCAGATGATTGTTCTTCCCCAGCCACCTTACTCACAATTCCTGGCTCCTTGCGATCTTTTCTTGTATCTTAAATTAAAGTTAGTGATGAAAGGATGTGGTTTTGAAAGTATTGATAACAATAAAATAAATTTGTCGCATTTATAAAATAAATTTTTCAAATGAAGCTGTCCAGGAATGCTTCTCGAAGTGGAAATACTTCCTGGGAAAAGTGTGTAAAAAGTGGAGGGGAGTACTTTAAAGGTTATAAGGACCTGTAATCTATGAAATAAATAATAAAGATTAAAAAAAATAAAGTTTGTTATTTTCTGAACAGACCTCATATATTCTGTAATGATTAAAAAAAAAAAAGAAAAAAGTTAACATTAAACGATAATATTTATTGATCATGTCATATTTATTGATCTTATTATTTTATTCTTATAGCTTACTATCTGTGTTATTGTACTGCAAATTTATATTGAGAAAACAGTGCTATGTAGAATTATAAGGTAAAACCAAAATTCCATATATTTTACTGTCCCGTGTATTTTAATATATAGATTACTAGGATACTAAAGTGGTATCAGCTGTTAAGCTTAGTATATTGTAATTATGAATTTAGTTAGTACATGTATTGTATTCTTGGCATACATAATGTATGTATAGTAGTAGTTTAATAATGAATTTTCAGTCAAACAAGGTTCATTTTGAAATAGTATAACTTTTCACAATCTTCCTTTTTTGATGGTATTTGCATCTGCTTATTCTCCCACTTTGTTGTATTTTTCTTGTCTTCTGCATAAAGATAAAAAAAAAAAAAATTGTGTTTTACATAAGGTTTATTGTTTATCTGCAATTTTCCTTGACTTATATGTGTTTATTGTATATAATGTATAATGTACATCAGAGTTTCTCAACCTGGGGATTATGATCCCCAAGGGGGTTGCAAAATTAGCGTACAATTAACACATAAATAGTAATGAAGTCATTTTATGAAAAAGGATTTACTATAAATATTTTACGTACATTTATAAGTAAGTACACAAGTAAAGAAAATAAATTAATAAGATTGTTGCATTTGTATTTCATTTAAAAATTCTCCATACATGCATCTATGTTAGAAACGCACAAAAGCAAATTGTTTTCAAATGATAAAATACAATTCCTATGTTTAATTTTTTTGCATAACCTTATATGAAAAACCCTTTTTACAGAGTAAAACTTGATGAATGGGATTGATATTTTCAATGGTTCTATGATTAAATTTCGATATTAAATTCAACAAGCTAGCCAAAACCTATTTAAATCTTCTGATGTGATTTGTAGTTGTAACATTTATTGGCAGACAGTTTTGATGAGCTGGTTGTGAATCTCAACTGGTAACTTTACAACTGTAAAAATATTTCCACTAAATGAATTCAGTACCCATCTCTTTGAGAAATCAACGCACTGTGGCTTTTCATGCAGGGAGGTAAAACCATAATTTAAATTACTGTCATTGTACAATCTTGTCTTTTCACCATTCAGTTCACTAAGTGCTGTTGGTTGATATCATTTTTTTACAAATTTTTTCCATTTTGCTAAGAATGTAATTGGAAAAAAACAACAGTTACACCATTTGACTGCACACTAAATAACCGAAACCTCAGTTATTATTTTAAATGAATCTGTGCTTCTAAAAACTTAAATAAAGACACCAGATGCACGCTTTGCATTAGAGAATAAATTGACATTCTCAATTTCGTACGCTTCTTTTATGCTGATGAGAGCTGCGATGTGTTCAAATGTATCATATGCTGTTCAAGTATGACACTCTTACAGTGAATATTATGCAAGCAAACCAAATTACAAGAAAATGTACACATCAAGTTGAAACCTGTAAATTGCTCATGTTTGTACACATCATACATGCATGTTCATACCTGTTGCTATTAAAGCGACTAAATTGTTTTAAGTAGATTTTATTGGTTTAGGGTTGGGAGTTGCTAAATATTTATTACATATTATTTTTACTTTTTTGGAGTCGTGGAGCTAAAACAGTTGAGAATCACTGATCTACACTATTCTTGACTTTCTTAAGTTGCATAAGTAGTTTGTTACATCTGTTAACAATTATAAATTTTCCTAGTTATAATTTGTTTTTTTGTTCTTGTATATCTTATCATTCATTTCCTCAAATTTATTCAATTCCTTCCTACAGATCTACCTATTCATCTATATCCTTTTTTCATATCTTCTGCAATTCTACCGTTATCGTCTTTAAGTATCTGATGTTTTCACTTTGTCATTACATTTGAATTCTAGCATACACTTATATGTGATGTATTACATTAGGAAAGATTTGATATCAGAAATTTTCCTCTAAACAATGTAATTATTAACAAACAGAAAGAAAATCTTTCTGGACCTTAAATTTTTTAATAGAATTTGGGTGTAAAGAACAAGAGTTTGGCTTAAGGTTATCAGAGATTAAGTAAATAGCTGCGAATAACATTAGTAAGAAAGGTAATGGTTCTCAAAAAGAAAATTCATGAGCTAAGAAGAGTTAAGTAGGGTACTACAGTGGAAGGTGAGTTGAATAAAATGCTATCATTTTGTTTGTAGAATTCTAATAGCATATTTTATTTGGGGTTGGGATAGATTAATGCTGACAGAATCAGGAATGCACCTTATCTCATTTAGAATTAAGAAGTGATGATCTTGTGAAGTTGGATTGCTGCTCTGTGAGGAGAAAATTTTTTTTAACATGTCTATAACATAACATCTCCATTGTTCCAATAATATAATAAAAAATAGTTATTAATTTATAACAAATAAAAAAGTTCAAATGACATGAAATTCATACTTTGAGCTCCTGACATTCAAGTAAGACGAGACGGAAATAAAAAAAAAAAAGAAAGTATTATATGATATTTAATTTGTTAAAAATATGTAAATGTTGTATTATAATTAATTTTTTATAAAAAAATTATATTTAATAAAAAATTACAGTTTTAAAAATTTTGATTTACTTGAAAATAATAAACATAAAAATTAAGTAAATAAGCCTACCTTGAAAATCAGGACTTATTTTATGCTTGAAAAAAATAATAACCAATACTAGATAAAAAATTTTATATGCCTATTTTATAAAATACGCATTAAATTTTATTAGCCTAAGGACTATACGTACTTCCTTATGTTTTAGAGCACAACTCTCTTACTTCCTTCTAGCTGGAGTGTAACCAATGTCTTGTCAGTTATGGCAAGAAGTCTTCTTGTCGGCATAGTTGCCATGAGTGAATTGGGGCTTAACTGACTGGGAAAACTGAAGGATTAGTGAAAAATATTAATATAGAACTGTTTAATTTGATATAAAAAGTTCCATATAGTAGTTGAAATAGAGAACAAGGAAAATAAATTTACTGTGCTTCTAGGATTTCCATTTCGGGTGATGTAATATGTTCTGATTAGACCAGGAAAAATAAATAATAATAGTAAAATTATTGAAAAAAAAATTATTATTAATAAAAGAATTGAATTCTTATTGGATGATTCAAAAACCCAGATAATTATTTTTTATTTAGATGCTAGTGATAATGATCTAAACATGTATGGAAAAAAAAATACCCTCAAACATTTTATCTAATTAAAGCATTTTTTCTTTAAAGCTATGAAAGTTGAAAAGGGAGGTGGGTAAATGAACATACAGAAATCTTTAAGTTCATTTACCCCTATTCAACTGCTTTGTAGTTAAATCAAATTTATCTACAAAATATTCAAAGACAAATTTGATTGATGAAAATCTGTATATTAAATTATCGAGATTTGGATTTGAAACTTTGAAAATATTTGGATTTGAAAAGTTAAATAAATCTTAATTTAAAATAATATTGTTTACAGTTTTTTATTTTGTTTTAAAAGTAATCTTGTTTTTCTACAGTATACGTAATTGAAAATCCTAAATTGACAAATATGGACATTTAGTCATAATGGGGATGGCAAGTACACTTGTTTATTAGAAAGTGAAAATTTTAATTTTCAAAATTGGTTCTTGGATTGAGAATTATGAACATTAGCAATTTTAATAATAAAAATGTATTTGATGTAATTTTATTATAAAAAATAACATTGATATCCGAAAAGATTAAGATATTAGAAAAATCAAATAGAAGTAAAATAAGAGAAAACAATAAAAAAAACATAGTCTGAAAGACAGCCAAAATGAGATGGGTACAGTTAATTAATGATGTTATATATTTTGGTGAAACTTTACAGTACTATAAATCCTGATGAAAAGTTGGGTTTATCAACCTTTGTCATTCTTCGTGGATTCATTTATAAATCCAGCTTATTTAAGATCTACATGTAAATTTAGTTGCGACTGATAAAAACTTTGACTTATACGTTTAAACTGTGATTTATTGATTAATATATATTTCTATTGTAATTGCAAAAAATTTTAGTTTTCAGATTTCAACAGAAATATCCATTTTGACCATCCTTGAATCTATTTTGACTAGTTTTGGTGTGATGTCTGTACATTTGTATGTATTTTGCATAATTAAAAAATGATTAGCCGTAACAGTTGTAATTTTTGATTTAGGACTGTTGTAAATATAGT
Organism: Zanna intricata; assembly: GCA_010016005.3. Lineage (NCBI taxonomy): Eukaryota > Metazoa > Arthropoda > Insecta > Hemiptera > Fulgoridae > Zanna > Zanna intricata. Next base: position 19,519 of record JAAAKQ030312723.1, read on the forward strand.
TGCGCACCTCCCTTTTTGATTGCAATCGAATTGACCAAAAATGTCCAAAGAAGCCCAAAATCCAGAAAACCTTTGTATTCTGGTCTTTTCCTTAACATCTGTAATAAGCCCTCATTGAGAGTTTTCAATGATATATCATAAGTGGTACTTATTTTCATTGGTTCCAGAGTTATAGCAAAATAAAATTTTAATTAATGAAATATTTGGGTCTTACAAGGGGAAGGTACATCGGTTCGAATCAATTAACTTCATTTCCTTTTTTAACTTTTTTTTAATATATTAATTTATTAATATTTATTAACCTCTGATTATAAAAAAAAATTTACAATAAATAATAATAAAAAAAAATCAGAAGTTAAGTTTTAGAACAACTGATTTAGAAAATCAGAAGTTTTAGTGAAATAAAATTTTATGTACTTTCATTTTAAAAAAAATTGTATATGTAATTTAATAGGCGTACAAGAAGGTCATGTGGTGTCTGCATCAGATTTCTTTTATTTAATTAAGGATTGTGGGTAGCAGGAAGATCTTAACCGAACCCATTACAAAAAACACTATAGTGTATTTTACTGCATGTATATAGTTTCATTATTACTTTCTACCTTTATAAATTGACATTTCACTTACTCATTTAATGTCATATTTTATTAGTTATTATGTTGTAATTTATTTATTAATAATTCTTTGTTGAGTTGTTAATCATATTTTGCACCATTCTTCATTTTAATTAAAAGTTTTCCAAGCTTGCAGTGAATTAGAATGGGTCAGGATGTTTTGTTGGTTTTGGTGAAAAACTTATTAATGATGCTAAGAAATGATTATATGATTTTAAAAAATTATTTTCAAATTGTACTATTGATCATATGGAAGAAATTGTCATGAATCAGGAAACTGTATGGCAAAATAGGTATGTAAAAACATATAAACAGCTGTATTAATTAGCTGTATTTATTACACATGACTTAGTAGATTTTGATATCTTAAGCCAAACTCTTGTTCTTACACCACAAATTCTGAGAATTTAAGGTCTAAAAATGAATGGTCTTTCTGTATTTTCTTAATATTTCTAGTCTTAAGAAGAAAAATTCTCAGAGAAATCTTTTCTAATATAATACATCACATACGAGGTATGATAAAAAAATATGGTGAATTATGTTATAAAAAACAAAATAAAAAAGTTACCTTAAATATGAATTAATCTCCTTCAAGGCACTCTCCTTGGGTAGCAATACACTTATCCCAATGTTGAATCCACAACTGGAAGCATTTCTGGAAGGTTTCTTTTGGAATGGCTTTCAGCTGCTCTGTCGTGGCCTTCTCAATGTCAGGAATGGTGTTAAAACGTTTCCCTTTTAGCACATTTTTATTTTTGGGAAGAGCCAGAAGTCGCATGGTGCTAAATCTGGTGAGTAAGGCAGATATGGACAGACGGGAAGACTTTTAGTGGCCAAAAGCAACTTGTGGCATGGCGCGTTGTCATGATGATGAAGAAGAAAGCTGTTGGCCCATTTTTTAGGTCTCTTTCTTTGCATATCGTTTCGCAGACGTTTGCACGGATCCATAGGAGATGTTAAGTTCTTAAGTAAGCTGTTGAATAGTCATTTGCCTGTTTGAATGAACAAGTTTGGCCACTTTTTGCACATTTTCATTTGTTTTTTGTCGAAGGACATCCTGACCGTTCCTCGTCCTTAACCGACTCATTTCCACTTTTAAATCACTTATACCTCTTGTAAACAGTCTTCAAAGTTACCACATTATCGCCATACACTGATTTTAGCATTTCGTAAGCTTCTTCAGCACTTTTTTTCAATTTGAAACACTGTTAATGTTATTGCGTTGTTCAAGATCCATGTTTCACAACAGACACTGCAAACACAACCTCACTGTAGTGGCTATAGAAGCGGACTGACAAGCCGGAACATGTTCAAACTTGTCACTGCCTGTCTCAACACATGAGGGTATGAGACATACTAGTTGATATAGATGCAGCGTAAGTAATTGCTGCTATAAAAATTCATTCACCATATTTTTTTATCACACCTTGTACAAGTGTAAGCAACAACCAAGGATTCAAATCTACTGATTAAAGGAAATTTTAGTTGAAGCACTTCTTTACTCTCTGAAATGAGAAAGATAATCCTCAAGACTCATAAACATGGATGTGTATAATGTGTAATTTCTGATGATAATTAATCCAAATAATGTAAATTAATTTATATATCGTAATCATTATCATTAAGGTATAAATTGATTGATACTTAGTAAATAATAATTTTTTAGAATAATTGTATAAAAATATATTTGAATTGTTCATATTTTTTATTTTTATTTTCAATAATATGCTAATTTGTTGTTTGTATTAAACAGGTTAACTTAAAAAATTAGAACATTGTATTTAACCTGCAGGGAACTGCCTGTTTAAGCATATTTTTGGTTCTGAAATCTTGACTTATTAACAGTAATATAAGATATAAGCAATTACATTAATTATGTTACTCTTAATATAAAGAAATATGAGACAAAATTATTACAAACAAAAATCAGGAAGTAAAAAAATATGCAAGTATTGAAACATTTAAAAAAGTAAAAAATAGTGCACTATACATAGTGTAAAATAGGTTTATATTAAAATAGGTTTATATTAATAAAATAAATAGGTTATCTGGGTTAAAATATGTTTTTTTGTTAGAAAATTGGGAAAATTGTTATATTAAAAATATAACTGGAATCTTGAGTGTATAAAATTAATTACAGTATTATTTTTATTTATTTTAACGATTTGCATTTCATTATGTGAGGCCTTATGATTTTAATGATTATGTGCTATCGTTATTATTTGTATTCATTGTCTTGAGATGAGTATATATTATCCACAATATATTTTTTAATATATTTTTATTCTATTTCACTGTTGGTTTTTGTTTGTAATTTTATTTATTAAAGATGATCTGTGTTGAATGAAGTTATATTCTTATTTGATCTTTTAATTCAGTAGACTCATTTATCATTCTTAATCATTTCAGCTATGTAAACGTTGGTAAGTAATAAAAGCTTGCCTAATAAGCTTTTGCAGGTTTTACTTGATTATGCAGAAACTTGATTTGTGCTTTGAATTTTACAATAAATGTTAAGTTTTCAATGCGAGTATATTTTGTGTTGTCTTCTTTAGAACCCCCTTGAGGATTCTCTCTTTCAAAAATAAATTAAACTTTTTTAAATATGTTTGTTAATATTGTAATCTTATAAAATATTATATGTATAAAAAAAATAACAACTTAACCACCAAAACAAGTTACAGAAAAACATAAAAATACTAATACCAGTAGAATTTTTCTGTGGTTTGGTTTTGGTGCATGCTGACCATTCACAGTTATGCTGTTCTTCATTTTAGCTTCTCTGCTGACCATTATTGCTTATAGGTACATGAAACACACTTACTCCAGTAATGGCAATGGTATTTTGTTATTACAAATTTTGTGGTTATTAGTATGTTTATGTTTTCTAAACTTTATTTTTTTAAATTTTGTTTGATATAGTTTTAGAATTGTTACAGACTTACAGACTGATGATGTGGATCTTGCAAAAGTTGACTATTGGTATTAATTTTTTTTTTTTTTTTTTAGGTTTTTCTGTTACTATGTTTTTGTGGTTAAGTTGTTATTTTTTGAATTTAATTAGCACAGCGGTCAAATATGTTGATGATTTATTTGAATTTTCATAAAAAAAATACTGGTATATGTTACATTGCCAAATTGTCTCTCTTTTTCTGTTTAGCCTCCGAAACCACTGTAAGGTATTACTTCAGGAATGAATGAGGATAATATGTATGAATGAAGTGTAGTTGCAAGCTGACAGGTGTGGTTCTTATTACACACAAACAGAATTTTTAAAAATAAAATGAATATATTAAAGAAAATTTTAATTGCTTGTTCGGGAACTACGAAATGATGTACTGGACTATATTTCAACAGATAAATTTATTATTTCTTAATATTGCTATCGTCGTAACCTGAGTACCTTAATGTATTATAACTAAACACTTTCACATTAATACATACATCAATCTTATACAGTTCATACATTAATTTTCATACAGTACATACTTTTTACATAGATAAATTTGGTATTGGCCAATCCATAGATATTAATACTAAATAGAACAAAGTCTTAACACTTTAAAGAAAAAAGTGAATTTGATAAAGTAGTTTTTAATTGTTAATCAAGTTTTGAACTTGTTATAGCAGATTTGATGTAATTTAAATTTGGAGAGGCCTCTATTATAAAAAGAAAATTTTCATACCTGTAATTCTTCCTTAATAATTAAATTGGTCCTTTGTACATTACACTTTATATTTTTTCCACATTATGATTGAACGCATATTCAATGTGATCACCGTCAGGTTTCAAGATAGAAGGAGACTTTTTCTTTGTCCTGACGTCCAACCTTTACCACTTGTATAATACTCTATTCGTGTGAGCTTGTGTATACACACAAATGCAGTGTTACACATACAGAAAATTTAGTTCCTGTGGAATGATTTTTATACTAGATCGTGGATACCGGTGTTCTTTGGTGGTTGGGTTTCAATTAACCACACTTCTCAGGAGTGGTCGACCTGGGATTGTACAAGACTTCACTTCATTCACATTCGTACATGTCATCTTCATTCATCCTCTGAAGTAATACCTTATGGTAATTCCAGAGGCTAAACAGAAAAAGAGAGAGAGGGGGTGAGAGAGTTCCTGCAGAAAGCATGACGTCACACATAGAAAGGTTTTTAGAAAGAATGTTATGTTATGTATTATGAGTCCTGTTTTTAGAAAGGAATGCATAGTAAAAACTGAATGACACAAATTGTTTTATTTTAAAACTCATTACACTGACACAATGAATTTATTTAAATATTATTATAAAAATGTGTACTGTACTAAAATAACATTTTGAAGTCAAAGAGATTATTCAAAATATACAAATTTACTCAAATTCTAAAAAACAACTTATCTAAAATTTATAATGGTCACAATCTTGTACAGTCTCACTCCTGAGAAGTGTGGTTAATTGAAACCGAACCACCAAAGAACACCAATATCCACAATCTAGTATTCAAATCTGTATAAAAGTACCTTTAATAGGATTTGAACCTTAGAACTCTCGACTTCGATGTCGTATTAACCACTAGACAGCCCGGTGGGCACGTTGCCAAATTAGATCATTCAAAGTTAACTTTGAATGAAATCATTGATTTTAGTTTTTGTCATAATTTATATGTTAATTTCATTTTTTTTACATTCATTTTTTCTTTGGTTTGGTTTTAGTGCATGGTGGCCATTCACTGTTGTGCTGTTCTACATTTTAGCACCTTTACCAACCATTATTGCTCGTAGGTACACAGAACACACTGGAGCATCAAGTTCTAATATGGATTTAGCAATATTTATTACAATGGGTTTTGTTATTTCATCATTTGTTCTACCTATAACTCTGGCAAGAGCACCAGCTAAGGCTCCGGTGAGTAAATAACCTACTGCCATTCATTAACATAACAATATTTATTTATTTAACATAACAATATTATTAATACTTTTTTACTTTCTGGTTTATCTTATAGCTTGTTACAGGTTATAGGTACAGTTTGGCATATGAACATTAATCATTGAATTTATTCTTTAGATTGTCTATTAATTCTAATGCCTATCTATAATGACCATCTTTTTGAAAAATTAATTCATTGATGCTCTTTGTGTGATTGTTTTTTTTTTATTCGTGTGGCATTATGTAAATATCTTGTTATTTCTGCGGATTTATTATACATTCCAATTTTCAACTTCTGTAATTTTATCTATATAAGTATGTACGGTCAAAAATTAATAGGTAATTTGCTTTCTTAATTAGGATGTTGATCCTAATTAGCAGTTGCAGACACTTTTGTTATAAGATATATTTTTGAAGTGAAAATTTTGTTTGGTACGTTGTGCCAGACACTTTTGTGATAGAATTTTGCATGGAGAAATAATTGCATGGAGGGAAAATTTCAAAAATTGTGAAAAATCAGGGAAAATTTTGATAAAAACCCTTTGGAGCGTGGTATTAATTACAGAAGTTGGTATGTTGTTGCGATATCATCTGTGAATTGTAAAAATCTGTGATCTGGAACTGAGGTAAGTAATTTTTTTAAGAATTAAATTAAACTAAAATTTAAATTATTTTGAAGTAACATTTCATAAATATTGCACTTTCAATTTTTAAAATACTTACAGCTATAGTAAGTAATAAAAAGTGATAAAAATAATACCAGCTTACTGTAGACAGAGTGTGATGTTTCAATCTATTTGAGCCAACAGTGTTGTTTAATACAGGTAATTTTTGAAGGGTATGAAGCAATACTACATTTGGCTTCAGAATGTCACTTGTATTGATAGAGCTTTAAAAATATTGAATGTTATAACAAAATTTATAAATAAATCAAAATCTGTTCACAGTAAACCGTACAATTCATTACAAAAGAATTGTGCAGATAAGTTTCTGAAGTGTAAGTTGCCCTTTTTTAGGGTTATATATGCTGAAAATGAGCCTTTTTTGAGGTTTCAAAGCTCTTCTCCTCTCTTATCACCACACTAGCATGTTGGGTTTGAGGAAAAGTTTTAATGGCACACTGTGAAACCAGGTGTGTTAACACATTCTTTTCAGGAAACGAGTAAACTCGTAATACCCCTTTATATAGCAAAACGCGGGAGACGAGTTTACTCCTTCTGTTGCGCCAAGCGGTAAGGTGCAGGAAACTTGTATACAAGGGGCTCTAAACGGGTGGGGGGTCATGCGTTATCTATTGTTGGCGGTACCGGATGTAGCTACCTGCCGATACATTGAGTTTGAGATGGAACAAAAAATAATAATTGTAAAAATAAACAGCCAGAATATTGAAATTATTTTATGACCTGATATACTTGATTTAACAAAGGATTTTGTTTTTGCATTTTTGTTTGTCTCTCCAGTAAACTGCTTTATACTGCTTTTGTTCAGACATCTTATATTCGTGTTTCTGAGTTCATTTTGCTTTTATTATGTATTTTTGGATATTGAAATTATTGAATTGAACTGCTGCTTGTTTCTTGAGTGATATTATTTTTGATAAATATTTTTGAATGTTATAATTTAATTTTCCTAAAGATTATAATTTTACTTTCCCCAAAAATGAATCAAGATACATACGAGAGTGA
>JAAAKQ030312735.1:0-10002 GCA_010016005.3 Zanna intricata
TCATTCACATTCATACACATCATCCTCTGAAGTAATACCTTACGGTAGTTCTGGAGGCTAAACAGATAAAGAGAGAGGAATGATTGTTAATTTATGGTTTTTAGTGGATACATATCAAAATATTTTGAGATATTAATGTTTTGAAAATAAATAAGTAAAAACCATCTTAAATCATCCTACATTATCAATTAAACATGTAAAACAATGTACACAGAATGTAATAGGTAAAAATAAACCATTTAAAATTACATACATTACTTAGAACATTTTTATTAATACTTACTAAATATGTTTGTTGAATTTTGTTAATTGTCTCTAAAGTATTATTGCTAAATGCTTCCCATGACTTATAATCCTCTTCTGGTAAATTCTCCTTAATAAAATCTGCTAAAGTTCCCTTCTCCATTTGAGTTACAATATGATTTGATATCTTTATTAAATGACCCATGTAACCTCTCCGACATCCTCCAGGTTTTTCTCTAAAAAGTAAACAAATACATTAGTCAAATAATAATCTAATGAACAAGTATATATCTTTGTGATACATATGAATCGATTTCTACTGCCCAATTACAGTATATTATTTACGTAATTTTTATTTTCTGACAACTTTCTACTATTCGCTAACAGGATGTTATTTATTCAAAATGCTACAAGGACGAAATCAGGCATTGTAAACAATCAGTTAAATGAAGGCAATTAGGTCGACCTTATTTAGTACATCTTTTACCATGAACCTTAGGAGAAATGAGGTAAAACTTCTAAGTACCATATAAACTCTAGAAATCCTTTATATTGCGTAAATATATTTATTGTCCGAGAACAGTGATGCATTTCTTGCTATATAATCAATGGAACTTACAGTACTTATTCACTTGAAATGAAAAATAAGGATTTTAATGGGATCATAATAATAACTGTGAAAGTAAAATATATAGATATATTGCTATATGTAGAGCTAAATTAACAGAATGAACAAATTAGAACAATAAGACATCAAGTTCAATCTTAGGAATCATGTAACCTAAAAATTATCAAACAATGTAATACAAAGTGAAGTCAGTTTAAGTAAACAATGTAAAAGAATGTACCTAAATAACGTACATCGACTGATCACTTCTGATCTTTCAAAGGTAGCTCCTTCAGGAGTGATCTCTTTCTTCATCTTTCATCCCTTCTTACCATGATATCTTTAAGTAGCTGGCAGGATGACAGCTTTATCATGATGGTGATCCTACCCTCTAGATTGCCAAAGACTCCTTTCTTGCCCAGGGATTGTATAAAAATTAACCTACTGGCTGAGGTGTATCAAATAAAGTTGAGCCCCTCCTAAATTTAAACCTAATGAAATCATTTCTTCATGCTGATAGCCACCAGCATCCTCAATTAACAACAACTGCGACAGAGAAGTGATCCAAATAATAATTCCATTGTGACACCTATATATGAAAGTTATATATATATATATTTTTTTTAAAGAGTTACAGCCTAATATAAAAACAATACATTTCCAGAATAATATATATATAAAAAAAAAACAAAATAGTCACACAATCAAAATGAAATAAGAACTGGTTTTAATCTTTAACTTTGAGGTACTACCTACCCTTTGACTTGAGAAAAAGAAGTGAATCTTATAAAAAGAAATGGAAAAACTTCTTAATCTACTCTTTTTCATCCTAAGGTTGAAAGTGATGAAGATGTATAATTATAATGGATGTTCCAACTTTCTTGGATTCAGATAGACTAAATTTTTTTCAGAACAGGGAAATATGTATTTAAGTCAATTCATTAATATATATATATAATTGCTCAAAGATTGATGCTAACAGTTTATTTATATGTAAACAGCAAGTAATATAACTGAGAATTTATAATACTGAGTGAGAGAAGATGAACATAAAGATATCTTTTTTTCAATGTGAATCGTAAGGCTAATCACAGCAATAAACTTGTTACAGTATTACATTAAAAAAAAAAAAGATTTAACATTTACTTACTGTTCAACTTCATTATCGTTCCAAGCAGTTAATATTCTCTGAATAAGTTGACACTTAACAAAAATCTGAAACGGATGATCAAATGTTTTCATGTATATTAACATCAAAATAACAGATTAAAAATAGTCTAACAAAATTTCTATAGTAATAATAATAAATTTTTTCCTTTGAAAACATTGTATCATACTATTATATAATTTGAAATAAAAAGAAGGAAACTGCATTCTTTGAATAAAATAATGTTAGTTAAAACCAGCAATAAATTCCACTATTTTCGTGGCTCATCAGTCAAGTTATGCATTTTTTTTAAAATCCATAACTATAAGCTCTTTTTGTACTGATAGAATATTCCTTATAGTGTCAAAAATGATATATATATACATATATATTTTTTTTTCATATTTTTATTTTAAAATGTTTTTCTCATTTTAAGATACATAGTTCAGTAAAAACAAAAAAACTGATCTCAATACAATATAACAATTATAAGTGAAACTAATGAATATAGAACCAAAAATGTTCAACTAGCTAGTTTCAGTAATGTCTTAATTGACATATTGAAAAAGAAATGTCTTGAAATAAATTTTAATGTAATTTAATGTTATTGATTTTAAAAAAAAGCTTTTTTATGAAAAATTGTTTGATTATATTTAAATCTTTTAGTTTTAATTTTTGTTATAATCAAAGGATTAAAAACAAAAATATAATCAAAGTTTTATGGTTATTTATCAAAATGCAAGTAGGCTTAACAATATCAAGAAAATTAAAGAGAAAGTGGCAGAAAAATACTGAACTGTATTTATTAGTAAGGAAATGCAACACCTGAATAATTTTACAGAAGCAACAGGGTGAAAAGTGAGGAAAGATACTTTGCTTATCACAGAACCCATATTTATGAATTGTTTTTGCACAGACCAATGTGTTTAACCTACAGTCTGTGCAGTTTTACTACAGTGATTGAAGGTTGGATTTGGATTCTAACACACTGAGTATCAGAAGACTACAATAATAATTTTAATCAAATAATTTATGCATATTCTTTAAAAATGCAGTACAGATAATACAAAAACTATACATATGTATGTAATCTATTAAAAAAAAATTATAAAAAATAAATACAAAAAGAAAACACAACAATAAACAAAATATAATACATATTTAAAAGTAACTTACATCATTAAGTAGGACGTTTTGATGAGAATTTTCAGTGAATGCTGACTCTGAATTGAGAGCAAACGCGAGGCACTTCTCTACTTGAGAATGCAAAAAGTTATTCCAAGAATAAGTAAAAAAAAGATCCTGGAATTAAAAAACAAACTTAGACAATAACAGTTGATTAAAGAAATATAAAAATTTGATAAGAAGGAAACAGATTACAAGTTATGGTAGTAAAAATAAAAAGACAAAGGAGATACACATATATCAGACATTAAAAAAACTAGAGAGCTTTAAGATAAGGTAAAGTGAACTATATTAATATGGTTTGATTATTTAGAAAAAATGAGGGAAAATATAACATAATAAAAAATAACGATTTAGAAGCATATAGGAAGGAGGCGACAGGAAGCCTGAGGAAATTGTAACAGAATTAAATTAATGAAAATATTGGAAGAGATGTAGCAGTGAAAAGGCAATGCACTAATGATGGAGAAGGCAATATTCTTCAAAATACATTGTTCAATATTTTCAAAATACATGTTCAGGCAATAGTACATTTGTAGATCTGCTGGTTACAGGAATAAATTATCACTCCTAAGACAATTACGAGGCATATTCTTAAAATAAGGGCTATTAGTTTATATTTAAATATTAGCAGGTCTGAACACAGTTTCAGGCATGCAGGACCATCTATCGGCTTTTTATAAAGCCACTGCAGTTGTTGTTTTGATTTAGTAGTAGTTTGCCAGCTGGTGAATGCATATTGCAATGTTTGCAACAATTGTTTCTCCTATCAGTTGCGAAGTACGCACTTTGATTTGATTTTTGTACGCAAAAGGATCTTCAGCTGCTGAAATTCATTAGGAGTTGTGCCTAGTGTATGGACCAACAGTAAAATGAGTGAAGGAAAGGTTAGACAATGGTGTCAGACTTGAAAAATGGCCACACAAATGTGCATAATGAAGAGCGAAGTGGTAGGTCCAGCATTCAGACCAACAAAATTGTTGAACAAGTGAATTGCAAACTGTGATTGATGATTAGCAGTCTGACTGATGAATTTCCACATTGAACACACTTCTATCTACACGATTGTCACAGAAAAGCTCAGATATCAAATTGTGTGTAAGGTGAGTACTGAAAAAGCTCACTGACCAACATAAAGAGCAAAAAGTGTGAAATGGATGAGTGTTTTTGGACTGCTATCGACAAGACAGATATTCTGTTTTCCCACATTGTTACAGTTGACAACATGTGGATATCTTATACCAACGCAGAATTGAAACAACAATGCAGCGATGAAATTCAAGTTCCTAAAAACTGAAAAAGTTTAAACAATCTTTACACTTGGGCCAAAAAAATGTTGGCTTTTTTTTTTGGGACAAAAAGGTTTTTTTTTTGGTTGATTTCATGGAATGTGGATTAACAATTACAACTGACATGTACTGCAAAACTCTCACCAAACTAAGGCATGCAATCAAAAAGCAACAATTTGGAAAACAGCTGTCTGGTGTAATCTTCCTTCGTGAAAATGCGCATCCTTACACCTCTGTGTTAATCATTTGTTGGGAACTTTTTGACTACCCTCCATATAGTTCCAACCTTGCACCTAGCGACTATTTCCTCCTCTTGCATTAGAAAAAGTGGCTTGGTGGTGGAAAATGATATGAAAACAAGGAATTCAAGATTGCCATTGTCAACTGGTTCAATTCCCAGATAACGAACTTCTAAGCCGAGGGATTAAAGAAACTTGTGCAGCATTACGAAAAGTGCTTAGAACTGAATTCTACAGTATAAATACTGTGAATGTGGAGAAGTGATGTAGATATGTAATAAATTAAAACTGTTAAGTAAAAATCTTTTTTCAAAAGTTAATTTTTTTAATTACCAAATAGCCATTACTTTATGAATATGCTTCATATTATATGAATACATTTTCTCTGAAAACTGCTCATCTAAATTATTTATTAAACACAAGTAGTCTATTAAAAAAGAATTTGATTGCAAAAAAAAAATTTGAATGAACAAAACTCCCAAAGGAAGGTTCCATCAATTGCCTCACCTGATATTTCGTCAGACAACATAATTGGGGAATATTTTTTGGCATTTTGGAACAATTTCAAATGAAATGAATTTTCATAACTTCTGTAACATACTCAAATAAAAAACTAAAATATTTACAACTTAAAAATCATGGATAAAAATATAATTTATCCATTCATTTGGATCTTGTTTTAAATATAATTTATATGGGAATAATATGAACCCTACAAGGATTAATTTCAGTACAATAAAATTAAATTTATCTGAATTTTTCATTTTAATGACCTTCTTATTCTTATTCAAATCTAACTAATTTAATTTACAGTATATATATATATATATATATATATAGTAAATAATTTTATATTGAGAATCTTTGGTAATCAAAAGTGAGGGTAGTTATTTTTTCTAGACAAAATATATAAGTTATTCTAATTATAACATTTTTTAATTTCATTTACGTTTCATTTTTAGTGATTTATAACAATTGTTCAGACATACATACGCAAAAACATCTGGCTTTAGTTCAAAAACTTTTTGCAGCATTTTGAAAATGAAGGAAATCTTTGGACTACATCATTGGGGATGAAATCAGAATTTCTTGCATGGACCCAGGTCAAAACAATAATCAATGTAATGGCAACACTACTCGTTATCTCTTTGACAAGTTTGACAAGGATCTATCTTACAAATCATCACCACTTTTTTATGGTATTTAAAAAACATCTTTGTAATCGATTTTCTATTAATGCTGGACTGTTCTACAAAATGCTGCTAAAACTTAAGATGTGCCATTAAAGCAAAAGACATGGCTTGTTATCCATGGGGTATGCTTTTCATTGATAATGCTTGATCTCATACAGTAGCTTAAAACTGTTCAGAAATTGAAAAAATTTGGCAGGGGAATTTTTGACCACTCACCATCTTATCTTGATTTTGCACAAAGTGGTTATCATTTATTCATGGACTTTAAGAAACTGCTTGGACTGCAGTGAATAAAAATGAGAGTAAACTGAAAAACAGGATAACTAGGTGGTTCAAGTCACCAGTGATGGCCTTCTACGACAAAGGAATAAGGAAGCTGTTGGAGATTATAAAAACGTGCACAGAAGTCAATCAAAATTATAAAGAAAAATAAAAAATATTCTTTTAGAAATAAATAATTTTTATTTACCAGAGGGTTTTTAAAAAAAAACTTCTCAGAAGTAAAAATAGTGCCCGACTTAATTATGCCATCAGTAGATCTCACAAACTGCATCGTCTGATTGGGTAGAGGGTTTTTTTTTGCTTCTTAGTAATTAATAGGCAATACCCAAATGTTTTTAACAATTGATAGATTATAGAATGTACATGAACTTTCTTAATAACTGATTGTTGAAGGCAGAAAATAGCACTACAAAAACCCTAGAATGAACAATTATTTTGACTACAGAACTCAGAAAAAGTGTTTATAAAAAAAAGCTTTCATATAAACTTTTTTTTGTTTTTTTTTTTTAAATTTTATGGTTGTAATCAACAGTACCAACTTTTAGTAGTCATACTACTAAAAGTTCTAAATATATTCTAAAATTTTTAAAACATATTCTTACATTTAAAAGCACTCTACTTTAGTAGCTAATTTTTATTTAACTAAGTTCCTATATATATAAAATTAGACTGATAGTTAAACAGTAAAAAAAGTACTTACTAAAAGAACACCAATAGTGCCAAGCTCAGAAAGTTTACTATTTACATCTGGATTGTGGGTGGCAACAAGTGCTGATAAAAGTTTAGCAACATGGAGCCTTGTATTACCTAAAGGTGGATCTACTGCACCAGACGTCATTTTAACAGGTGGTTTCTAAATAACAGAAAGAAAGAAAGAAATGTAAGTAAAAATATATAGTTTAAGGCATATTTGAACACTACTATACACAATTGGTTAACTGTTTTGATCACCATGCAGAATAAATTTTCCATCTTTTTTGTAGTAATTAAATTTTAAAACAAACAGAAACTAATGATGACTTCAATTATACGCTTTACTTACAATAACATTAATTTGTTATTAGAGCTACTATTTTTACTAATCAACTGAACATGAGTATCTAAAGAAATCTCTATAATTTATATTCAATTTTATCTAATCATCTGGTTTTTAGGGTCTCCAGAAACAATCTCCAACAAATTCCATCCTTGTAACTCTTCCAACATGCTCTGAACATCAGAATCTGTTTATCTCTACTTCATGTTATCTATCTATCACTTCCTTGCTTTTTCTTGGAGGAATCTTTCATCCTTTTATTTAAACTTTTTTTTCTTTCTCCATTCACACTGTATTAGTTACACAAACTTAAAGAGTTTCCTGCTCAATCAATCATCTACAAATGCTGTTCCAGAAACATGTGTCAAACTATTTTATTCAAACTTTTTTTGTCTTTCCAACAATAGTTCTGAAGAATTTAATTTCCAAAGCCTAAATTCTTGGTTCATTATTGTTTGTTACCTAATTGTCCTGCAAATCCAAATTTTTATATAACCATTTAAACATTGCCTGTAAAAACCCAGATATGGAACTTGTCAAATTTTCCAACGAATCACAATCTTCTACCTACATTATATCTAGATATAATTTTTTACACCTAGATTATATAGATACCTAGATATAATTTTTTTTTTATATCTAACTACTAATTTACCAACTTCTCTCTTTTTTCTTATCTGTTTAGCCTCTGGAACTACCGTTAAGGTATTACTTCAGAGGATGAATGAGGATGATGAATGAAGTGTAGTCTTGTACAATCTCAGGTCTACCACTCCTGAGAAGTGTGGTTAATTGAAACCCAACCACCAAAGAACACCGGTATCCATGACCTACTCATTCACCGACTTAATAATGCTTTTCCTAACTCCTAAACTCATTGATTAGAAGTTACAAACTACCAGAGTAACTACTATTTTGATTTCAAATGCATCATCATTTTGAGTCATTTACTTCAGCCTGAACATTAACGGAAGGCACCGATTTCAATAAGGAACAAAAAATCAAATACAAAAAAGAAACAGATTTCCAGTTTAGATAAGAATTGTTTAATACAGATGGGATTTTGAAATAATTAAATCAATTTGGGAAAAAATCACTTATTAAATTATAATACCAAAAAAATGTAATAACCTTTAACTACAACAGAAATTTCAAGTAGAGTCTTGTACAAATTAATGGACATATTGGACTGTAAAGGGAAATTTCAGTTAAGTGGTCATACTGATTTTTGCAAGGCCACCTTATTGATTATTTTGTAATTAGTTGTGTGCTCATAGTTGTTTCTCTTTTAAAATTTGTGTGTGGAGGTCCAAAAGCATGTTTTGTAATTATTAATAAGATTTGTTTAATTTTTGTAATCAGTGACTTTGATTTCTGTAACATACAATTATTTATTGCGATTATTTAATTTTTCTAGGAGGATATTACACCAAAATAATTAACTGGAATCATTACTCTCCTCAATAAATATTCTTCAATTTCTAAATGTCAAATTGCAGCACAATGTGGGACAAGTTTAAAAGCTATTAACTTCATTATCCACCTTAATAAAGGCTGGTTCTGTTAAATCAAAAAGAAAGTATGGCATAAAAAATTAAAAAAGACAAGTCTTGTGGGCTAAGTTATATAAGATTAATCTTATAAAATCAGATAGTTACTTTCAAAGGGAAATGGCTGGCTTCAGTGTTATGACTCAACTGAGCAATAAAGGTTTCATAAACGAGGTTGGAAAGGATGATATTCATTGAAAAAGGAGCTCCTACAGAAACTATGAAGAAAAAAATGGATAAGAAATTGGATTTTTGAAGATTGGTCAACAGTGACTTTCTCAGGTGAAATTGATTTAACTGTGGCAGAGAAATTTGTTTTTGAAAAATGAAGTCCTATTTTGCAGAAAACAGAAGTTGGGTGTTCAAGGAAGACTTTACTCTTTATTATTCTTCACAGTGAACAATATTTACAGCAATAATATGCGTTTGTTAAATTGACATAATATTTGAGAATTTACGAGCCATACACAATCTATAAATTTTATTTAGATAAAGAATTTAAGAAAAATGAATAAAACTGATTCAATTTAAGCAAAAAAAAAGTGAGAGGTGAAAAAATACACATGTGAACATATTTTCATATTAACAAATTAAACAGTTAACTCATAAATAAAATCAAAATTCCTTTATAATTTAAAAGTGTTTATCAATTTGCATAATACTAAACAATAAGTAAAAAATATAAAATAAACTTATCATCATCTTCAGTCAAAGATTCGAAGCCAATAATCTAAAAAGTAACCCATTTAATGACGTTTATGTTCTTCATACAGTATCTTCAAAAGTTAGAATCTGGCAAAAGATGTTTAAAATTTTCAGTAAAGTTAAATATTAAGTTTGATTAATAGCCTATTACAATAATAATAATAATAAAATATAATTTTAATTACTTCAACTCTCATTACAATAGACTATTACTGTTTTATCATAATTTTGAGTCACATTGTATTTTCATTATAATTTTTTTTATGTTAGATTATAAATTTCACGACGATACGTCAAGTAAGATAATGGACTGTAACAGTTGTAACGATTTTATGAAAAATAGAGAAAATTTTTTAAATAAATTTTTTTTATAAAAGTACTTCGATGTGTATACAATTTTTGCAAGCTAACAAAAATAGCTAGAGACTTCCATGCTTCATATATATTTTTGTTTGAAATACTCTACTCTCATCCCTATCTTCTTGTTCATTACAAATCCTACTCCTGCTTGCCCTTTATTTGCTGC
>JAAAKQ030312757.1:0-10002 GCA_010016005.3 Zanna intricata
ATGTAATCTATCTGATACCTTGCAGTATCACCAGGTTTTTTCCATGTGTATGTTCTTCTATTATGATTTTTAAAATGGGTGTTGGAAATTACTAAATTATACTTCGTGCAAAACTAAATAGGTTGGTCGCCTCTTTCATTCCTTTTGCCTAGCCCATATTCACCCACAATATTTCCTTCCTTGCTTTTCTGATGCTTGCATTCCTATCTCCAACTATTATTAAATTTTCATCCCATTTTGTATGTTTAGTTGCTTCAAATAAGTCTACTTCTTCATGTAAATACTCCACCTCTTTATCATGATGGACACTTGTAGGCATATTAACATCTATATGCCTACTCATTGTAGACTTGACTTGACCATGATTAGACGATATGCCTAATCAATATAGACTTATGTTTTGTTCATATCCTTATTAAAATGATTGTATCACTAATATTTTTGAAATACTTTACTCTCTTCCCAATCTTCTTGTTCATTATGAAACCTACTCCTGCCTGCCCTTTATTTGCTGCTGAATAAATTATTCTAAAATTACTTCATGAATTGTCGTTTTCCTCTTCTCAACAAACTTCGCTATTTCCTACTACGTCTACATTTAACCTATCTTTTTCCCTCCTTAAAATTTTTAATCTACCAACCTTTTTTAGGCTTCTAAAATTCCTCGCTCCCTTGTAGAATGTTATTTTTAATTTTCTAAAGACCCCTTCCTTAGTAGTCCCCACCCGGAGAGACAAACGGGGGATTAGTATACCTCTGGAATTTTTTTTTCAAGGCGTCTTCATCTTTGTTTTATGAAAATGCAGAGAGCAACATTTTCTTGGGAAAAAACAGCTGTAGTTTTCCATTGCTTTCAGCAATGGCATTGCTCAGTATTCAAAAGATTGAGTGATGTTGCTATGGTCGTTTAAGTTCTCCTGACCTACACTCTTAACAACTTCTGAAAGAGCAACTACTTTTGACATTTTACATTTTTTTGCCCTCATCTGGATTATATTCATCATGAAGGGTTTACCCACATTGTACAACATGGCGCAAGTGACAAAAATCTTGGGACATTTTCCAATTTCACTATTATTAAATGGCTTAATGTAGGGGAATCGCCTTTTTGTTTGACCAAACACTTTCTCTATGGTCACTCTTTCTTTAGCGTGTATTTTGTTAAAAATCCTTTGTTCTCTAGTCACCATTGAAATTTTTAAATGGTGGCCGTTAAATTGTTAAACCGTTAAATGATGACAGCAGCCAAGGGACTACACCATAACCACTATCGGCCAAAAGGCAAATGACGCCATTTAACGGTGATATTTCTTTACAGATATTGCTTCGTCTCCAAATGCGGCTGTCATGGCTGCTACTAAACCATTCAGCTTCAATGCTTGTTATTTTTCCTCGACATTGCATGTGATCTGAATGATTTAGTCTTGCATAATGCGGTTCCTTTTGATGTAGGAATCACCAAAAGCTTTTGGTTTTGCAAAATCGAAATGTGTCGACCAACTGCTCTAATTACGCCAGGCATTTTGAACTTATTACGCCATTTTTCTTTAGTGTCATTAACTTCATCTGTAGTGTAAGGAAAATGAATCCAATCTTTAGCTTTAGAAGTAATTTTCTCCAGAATATCATTAAACATTTTATAACTGTAGTACTGTGCAAACCAAAATCTTCAGCCACCCTATTTTGGAATCCTGGATCAAATAAGTACCTCAGAATAACTTCCATCTTACACAGAGAACTTCCGGCACCAACTCTTGTTTCATTACATTCGCGTAAAAACAAGGTACTTAAATATTACACTGATCCCGTATCAAAACGAACAAGTTCCTTGTATCTGTCATCACTTATACATTTACCTTCTTTACACTTTTTATTTTTTGTATTCTCATAAAAAGCAGTCATGTCTCTTTCAGAGAAGCTTTCAATATGGCTCTTTTGCCATATAATTTATTTACTTGAATTCACTTATACTACAGTATTTACTGAAAAAAAGTCAATATAAAGTAATTGCTAATTTTTATTCACTTCACCCAATATCTGTCTACTTCACGTTGAGGCCTAAAGTAAACAAAACAGAAGCCGAGCAATGCAGTATGAACCGGGTGTATAAATAATGCCTTGAGATCTCTGCGCGCCTGATTTAGTTTCTATCGTAATAACACAGAAACAGTTGCCTATTAATCGGTATATTTTAAAAAAAAAAGATAAAAAACGATTATAAATTGTTTAATCTACTAAAGTTATTTTCGATGTTAATTTTGTTTTACCGTTACTGCAAAAATTATCATACGCAGTTGATGGATATACAAAATAATAGCGGTTTAATGAAATTATAAATATAAATACACAGTGTCCCATAAGTTTTAACACAGTGGCTATAAAAGACGCAAAAAAATTACAAACATTTTTTCAACAAATTTTTTATTGAAACTAGTCTCCATTAGAAGCAATACACCTGTTGGCACAATCTTGCAGCCTTTTCATGCTTTTCAAAACTCCTCTTTTGAAATACTGTTTAACTTCGTTATCACGGCTTTTTGTATCTCGTCTATCGACGCAAAATGGTCCTCTTTCAAATCCATCTTTAATTTGGGAAACAGGAAGTAGTCAGGGGAACTCAAATCAGGCGAGTACGGCGGGTGGCTGATCATAGGAATCATTTTTTGGTCAAAAATTGAGTGTTAATCGCCGCGGTATGCCTGAGCGTTATCGTGCAAGAGGAAAAATAAGATCTCTCCACAACTTGGGTCTAACACACACGCAATTCTTTTGCAAAGGCGATCCAGCACTTGTTGGTAGAATGAAGCATTCACAGTAGTACCTTGAGGAACGAATTCTTTGTGGACGATGCTTTTGGAATAAAAAAAAAATTGACCAACATTATCTTAATTTTTGATTTTTTAATAGACAGTTTTGTTGGTTGTGGGGAATATTTGTCGACCCACTCAGCACCACCGAAAGATAGTAGCACGAGATACAGATCCATCATAAGCCAATTTTAATATTTCGAACGTTTCTGTCGCACTTTTATACCGGCTTTAAAGCAAAATTTAATCGCAACATATGTTCGTTATTTTTATTCATCGTGTAATTATGACCGCGACCACTTTGATACTACCACGCGAATTGCTATTGAACAGCTGCTTGTGAGCCGATGGACTTGAAACTTCGTATAGGGGAGAGGAAGGTTGTAGTAACTAGTTACCAAAATTTCACAAAGATAGCGCTAGTGGCACCGATTTTATAGCTACAGTCTTAAAACTTATGAGACACACTGTTTGTCAATAATTTAAGTGCTTTACACCATAGAACTTGTAATACTCTTTACACGCATAAAGTACATAAATTAAACTTATTTTATGATTGATTACCATTTTTATTTATTTCTTCTCAATTTATTACGTTAAATCACTCAACAAGTAATCACTTCCACTCAGTATCTCATCATAATATTCACTAACATAAGATTACGGATCATTTTTTAAATTATTATGAGTTTATCACCTCGATATCAGCAAAATAATCCATTTTCCACATTTTTTTTTAGCTTTTAGCAATGATGTATTCGGGATTTTTTCTAATTTTACACTATGGTACAGTGAGTGCATTATCCATAGAATAACACTATTTGGCGGAATTAATTTCATTGTATTCAACTATATTTTTAAAAAAAATTACTATTTATGTCTTTGTGGTAATCGCCCATTTTATTGGATTCGAAGATTAATAATACACAGTTAGCAAATAGATCTTAATTTCCTAATGCCTTACAATCAATCGTTTTTCTTTGTTACTTGTTTATTTTATACCGGTACTTAAACCAGTCACTAAAGCTCGTTTAGATTTCTTAACGGAAGTGGCACACCAAATTTTATTTGCTGAATTCTACTGTGTATTGTTTCTCTTTGAATTATGTTTTTATTTAGATGTAAGTTTCCATTGTCTTTCTGATGTATATGCATTCTTGTATTATCTTGTATTCTGTATAGTGTAAAAAAAAATAATAAATAAAAACGAGATGTGTACCAGGGGTCGAATCGTGGCGACGTGTAGGGCCAGGGAGGTAGCCAAATTTCTGAGGATACCTCGGTCCGGGGCACACGCAAGAGTATCCTAGGTCGCAGTACTTCCGAAGACGAATGGGGGCCCCTCGAGGGTACAGAGAGTCTAGCACGGGGGATAGGGGCCGGGTGTGTGCAACGCGCATCCGATTCTCGGTAGGGATAGGTGTTAGAAACGGGATGGGTAGCGCCTCTCAGGAGAGGCAGTTCGGTTCTCCACAAGGGGAAGGTCGGGTGCCTTGAAGAATCAGGTGAGACCCTGATGGGGGAGGATTCTTAAGGGACCCCAAGACAGGGAGGGAACAGGGTAATCGGCTGCCACGAAACTCCGCGGCGACTGAGTTATGCCTAACGGCGAATCCAGTTGCCCCGACGGTGTGAAAAAAAAAATTCAGTAATTAAAAGAAAAAAAAACCCGACTATTTTCGGTAAATCTGAATCACTGTTGACAGCTGAATGTACCTTATTGAGTGTGAGCAATTCATTTTTAAAAAAGAAACCGTAGACTCTGGATATGGCAGAATTTTTATTTAAATCTCTAAATTAGCCTAAACGGAGTTTTAAGTTATTCTTTTCTTTTTTGGGTATACCTCCTCATATTTTTTTTTCAGCTGGCGATCTCCCAATACTTGAAAAGGATACACCCGAGAATTCAGATGTAAGTGCTTCTACTAGTTTAATTGATAAAGTAGGGTATTTTTTGATAAATTTATGGAAAGCATTAAGAATATCGTCTTTTCCCCACATCCTGGAATTTTACCTTTGTTTAATTAAACAACCACAACTATTAGGCCATAGTTAATAAATTTCACGACGCTTAAGAACACATAAACAAAAACTTAATTTCTAGCACTGCAATAAAGCTAATAAGTAATAAATTTCAATATATCTAATATACGTGATACTTACATTTTAAACGTGATAATTATAAAAAGCAAATTAATCGCAGAAATAACCTTATCGATACAGCGAATTTTTGTTCGTCAGATGCTCCGGTTTGTTGGAAAAAGGGAATTGTAAAATTATTGTTCAAAGGTGGCGACAAAGATCCCACTGTTATTTAGTCGTATAGGCCCTTGACGCTACTATCGGTTAATGGTAAGGTTTTTGAAAAGGTTTTGTACCTTCGTATAAATGGGAGGTTAACTTCGCACGGCTTATTGATGGAGAATCAGTATGGATTTCATCCCGAAAAGGCACTGAGCTATACTCCGGATGAGAGGTATGGTAACAACTAGTGAAATGAAATATATCCTCGGAATCTTCCTGGATATTTCTGGGATATTTGGGTGATGAAGTTCAATTCCCTTCTGAGGCTAGGGTTGCACAGTGGGTGTCACATCGTAGCTTATGCTGACGGTGGGTTCTTTCTGGTTGAAGGATGCTCATGAAGGGAGGTAAAACTCCTTCCACTCAGGCTTGTAGGATAAACGAGCTGTGGAGTCATCAACATCAGATGATGGTCAGCCCAGAGAAAACTATAACTATGCTACTCAAAGGCCGTTTGGCAGTGATTCGGCTAGTCCGTGTTTTGTTGACAGGCCGGTTCAAGTATTTTCGGCGCAAGTAAAACATGTTCAAATTAAAAATTACCTTGGGGTATTTCTAGATGAAAAAATGCAATTTAAGAAGCACCTTCGATATGTCGCGGAGAAGTCCTGTAGTGGTTTCTGTGGTATTCGACGTGTAATCAATCTTGATTTGGGTCTTCATTTTAAGACTACGAGTATCCTGTATAAAGACGTCTGCAAAGCAATTATGCTATGTGCAGTACGATTCTCGGCGAATAGGCTGAACTTCAAAAGCTACCGGGATATATTGTTGTGGGCTGAACGCCTAATATTGTTAATGATAGCGGATAGCTACCTCATGATTTCACGGGAGACGTGAAACAGATAGATTTGCTTGCGTTAGAGAGGCAACAGCGTTATGTTGCTAAGAGGTTGGTTAGTTAGCTTCTGAAAAATTCGGGAAATTTAACAACATGGCAATGCTTTGTAGCAGAACCAAATGGCGGGCATAATGGCCTAAGATGTTATTAGTTTGCAAGGCGCCCATTGGGTAAACCCAAACAAGTACGTGACGCAATATTTTTCTGGGCAAGCGCATTTAGAGACTATCTGCAGAGGTTCGGCCTGGTAAACTCAAGAATGTGTTCGCAATGCGGACAGTTGGATGACATACATAACGTTTTGCGTGAATGTTCCAAGTACGAGTTGATGCGCACAGAAACAACTTGTCGGCTTTAGATCTCCGTGCTAATTGGCCAAACCAGGCCGAATGGTTTTTTGTGGAGAACTTCAAAAATTACTGGCAAAAGAAAGGATTACTGAGGGGGTCTAGGGTTTCACTTGAGCTTTTCCGTCTTCTGTTTGTTGTGTTACGTTTTTGTTGTTGTTTTGTAATGATATTTTTTTTTAGATTTCTTTTACGTTTGTTTGTTTTTTAATTCTTTGTTACTGTTGAACTCAACTCTAAAAATTTCGAGTAGGTAGTATATTTCATTTCCTTTTTTAGTTATTCAATCTGGTTTCAGACTTAGTTTATCTGTGTTTTCTTTTCTTTTCTTGAGACTTATTAATGTTAGTAGTACACCAGTGAGACTGTCACACGTGGCATTCGCATCGGTGCCATCCTGAATGAGGCAGAAACAAGGTTGAGGAATGCCTTTTGCCGAGGTTCTGAAAATCTCTAGTAAACCCATAAGTACTGTGTACGGAGGCTTTGGTACCGCCTCCATATGAACTGAGTACTGAGGGTGGCGTTGAGACCGAAACTACCACATAGACGGTGTCTTCCCCTACGGGGTCAGACTGTTCTAAGAGCACTAACATTATTTTGAGATCGCCGCACGTAATCTACTTATGGTTGTTGTAATTAATTTTATCGAGAACGAATTCCAAATTATCGTAACCCTCTTTTAAATGGACAGAATGTCCAACGGATATTGAAGGATACGTATTCCTAGTGTGAAGAATGACTGCTTTGAGACATCTTTTGGACGAATCTATGAATAGTCTCATATCGATACTTCCATACAGAATGTTATATCGAGTAAAAAGTTCACGTACGTTGGTGCAAAAGTCTATTTCTCCTTCTTCCAAAAATGTGGAAGAAAATCCTTTTCTCTGTACCTGAACCAGGAAACTTAGGTGCCAGCTGCTAGCAGGTTCTTCGTTTTAAGCCTCAAATTAAGCAATTCTGAATTTTCTTTGATCTCGAACCAAATCGTTTAGTTCAGATTGTGAATAAAGCTCTGGTGCACAGCTAAGTCCGGGTTCGTACTCCTCGATGTTATCTTCATTTAAATCACTTGTTGAACTGTTTATTCCAGGTAAATTTTCTGATAAAATTGTGACTGGTACGTCTGGACCAAGAGGAACTGTGCGTAAAGCGGATGACGTATTTGGATAAACATTTTTTTTTTTAAATTCTTCATATTGAAACGCCGAACACCGCGAATAATTGTTACTATTGCAGTCGAGCAATAGTAACAATCATTGGTGTGGTTTCATGGCTCTCGCCACATCATTGGAAATCCAAATCTGAACGCTACTTGTTCATGCTGTGACCACCGTCTAAGTTATTGAACACATGTATAGAATACGTAGTGTGATGCCCAAGTTTTGTCTTGATCTATTTTCATTCCAAAATACGTGAAGTACACTTCTCGAATGAAGCTTAAAATATTTCTTTTTTGCCTTTCCACCATTAACTTACCACAACTGTAACAAAAATAATCTGCAGAATTTTCACAGCCTCTTTGAACATTTTAAAATCGGAAAGTTTGATTTATGGGCTGAAAATATATTTCCACCGACAAAAACGCGTTTGATCATGGAGGACGGAAAAAACTCGATTTACGCATGATCATGGTTGAAACAGCATTGATAGTAGTTGCACAGTTCCTTATTTGTGCGAATAGCTACTAATAAACATGTTAAATGTTATCACAACCTTTCGGCCAAGCTTTCCCACCGTCTCACTTCAACCCCGCCTCAGCCCTCATCTTCAGACAACTCAACTTTTTAGCTACAAGGATGCAGATATATGCAAAAAAATTTATATATAATATTAATTTATAACAAAAAAAAATCTTTTTGGTCTATTTTATAGTACCAAATTTCGCAATTTTTCAACTTCTTAAAAATTTTCAAACTTATTATTTTCGAAAAATCCTGACTTGATGGAAAAAATGAAGGGTATTTTCAGATTCAACACATAAAAATACATAGGAATCAATTATAAAAATTTAAAAATCATTCCACAACCCAAATTTTGCCAGCTTGTATAATCGTTCTGTAAAATGAAGATAATAAAGGAAAATGTGCAAATAATGCAGTAGTTGTAAAGAAACTCTTATTGTCAAGAAAAGAAAATTTAGTCAGAGTTAGGAAATAATAGTAATGGAGAGTAAATAGATAAATTAATTTGAAGCCAAGCTTAGAAAATATGCTCAGATTCTGAATTCCCAAACCAACTGTTTAGTGAAAAAGTCGGACACATCAGTCAACTAATCCTTGTTTGTGGGAACAATGTCTCAAACAGAATATAGAGGCATCTGATTTATTGAACAGCATTTCTTTAAAGAACACAGCATGTTCATCTATATTCTGCTCCTTCTCAAGATGACTACAATACCTCTTTACCAAGCTGTATCACATGCATTCTCTGGGTTGAAGAAGACAGCAACAAGCATTTGAACCAAATATTGGTATTCAGCAAAGTTGCTTCAAGGTAATTAAGTGTTTGTTGTAAGTTCTGTCTTGTAGGAAGCCAAACTGCTCCCATCCAATAAGGGAATTCTAAAGATATTAAGCCAGTATTTAATTCACCGTTCTTTCCGTAACCTAGAAAAAACATTGTTACTGATATTACTGATATAGACACTAAATAAAACATTAAATATGAACACTTGATTTCTCTTTACCATTATAGAAATATTGAAATGTTGTTTACAAGCAGCTGTTGGTCAGCTGTTTGTTATTATTCATTTAATCACCATATTAGTTGAAATTCTATTACAATTTTGTCTTTTTCATCTATTTGTGTTTTTTTTTTTTTTTTTTGTAAAATAAATATATAGAAAACAATCATTTGAATTTGATTTTGTTTTGTAGCCATACTTCTGCTGACATTTAGCTGACTGTAAAATAAACAAATACAGTTCAATATAGTCTAAAAGATTTTCACTTTTGTAAAAATAATGTCTAATTATTATTAATGACTAATAATAATAATCTGTATTTTTATCAATTTTTAAAGTAATTTTTGATATAATACCACATTTAGAAAATCTGTTAATAAAGGTAACTCTTTGCAGTTAATCATTTAACCCCAAAGGTCTTTAACCTACAGACTAGGAATTATTGTAATATATGATTAAATTTAATACTTTGCAAAAGTATTCCAAGTTGTTCAATGTTCCAGATTTTGAAATCTGTATATTCTATTTTCAACATATTAATCACAATAAAATATGACAACAGTATTATCTAGGGGACAGGAAAAGTTTCAGTCAATTGCAAAATATACTTTTGGGTCTTGATTATTAAATCAATACAAAGTCCTCAGTGAAAAATAGTAATTTTTACTATAAATTTTGAAAATAATGAAACTTTATTGAAGGCAAGACATTATACAAATAAAAGACTGATAAAAATAATTCCATTAAGAGAACATTTTCTTTAATCTCATACCTCTACTTCACTAAAATTTTCTATATGAAGCAGAAATATTTACAGAAAACAAAATAAGTTGCAGTAGTTAAGGACTTACAGTTTCATGCATGAACCCACCGGGTTGGTCTAGTGGTTAACGCGAAATCGCAAATCAGCTGATTTTGAAGTCGAGAGTTCTAAGGTTTAAGTCCTAGTAAATATAAAAATTTTTATACGGATTTGAATACTAGATCGTGGATACCGGTGTTCTTTGGTGGTTG